>KK120847.1:2604654-2636522 GCA_000611955.2 Stegodyphus mimosarum
CAACAACACAAAAAATGTTAAGAAAAACAACTTTACATATTTCTAAATAACAATTTTTAAAGTTTACTTCTCCTCTATATGTGGTATTAACAGTTCCAATTCACTAAAGATCATATCAGTAACAATTTTATTAAGTTTTGAATAAAACTTGCTATTTTTTATATAATGTATCACATTACTACGGCTTGGAATGAAACTAAATTTTCATTTCCAGAAATGATATCACACTGCTCTAAAAACCACAGAAATAAAAGTTGTAAAGGAAATGTAAATAATGCGATTTTATTATTATTCCAATTCTACATTAACTCACACACTCTATCTCATTTATTTGAATTCTCTGGACAATTAATTTTCATTGCTATGCAAGACCGTTTTTTGGAAACTGTTAAAAATTTCTTTGCATAAGTATGCGTTTGGTATGCAAAACAAAAAATACAATGCAACTTGACTTTTTTTTAAATTAATATCTTTTGATTATTTAAAATTTAAGCCATGCAACAGTATTTTCATTTTTAATCACAAAATATACTTTATTAAAGATTTGGGAACCACAGTGCCCCAAAATTTGGATATAATTAAGACTGATTCTCTTACAGTTGAAAGTATCCATGACAAAAAAAGTGAAAACAAACTGAAAATATGCTGAATATGCACAGCTGTAATTTACTGTTGCAGGAAATCTGTGATTATTTTTATGTATTGTAGGAAATGTTCCCAAAATTTCCCAAATCCCCCCCCCTAAAAAACTTTACAAATTTCAGATTTCCTCCCTTATTATTTCACAATTCAAAAGACAAGCTAGAACTACCTTTCAAGGTGTCAGATTATACATTCAAGTAAAGAATGTATGTACACACTTTCCTGACTATTACCTTTCATCATTGCTACATGTATAAACTGACAATCTATTATTTCAAGGTATCAGGATAGGTTTGAAATAGGCATATAAATTGAAGAATATTCTCCAAGAACCATATATTTCTAACAAAAACACATATCAGTAATATTAAAAAGAAATCTTTATTAAGTAAGATTAATGCAGATTAATTAACACAACATGCCTTAATGATCTCGCTCTAGATGCCAGATCATTCTCTAAATTAATCCTTTTAAATACAAGAAACTGTCAAAGTTGCCGAAAAATTTTAACTTCAAATTATATTTATAAACAAATACTATCAATTCCCCCTTATTTGCGTTTAAAGATATAATTTTAATCAGTCAGTCTTGTCCATACTTTAATCACTTATCTTTCAATTTCACCCTACGTAGATATTTTGTTAAAATATCTTCTTCTTGATTTTGTGAACAAACAAACTGAGGAATGATTTGATTCATTTCATATTCATCTTTTACAAAGAAATATCTTCAGTTTATGTGCCTTGAACTACTACTATTTTTTTTTATCCAATCTATTAATGCTTGACAGTCTGTTCTAATTTCTATTGGTTTTTCAATTAGATCACCTTGTCCCAGTACTTCAAAAAAAAAGTACCATTTAATTTCACATGCACATTCACAGAATGCCAAAAGTTCAGCTTCCATTGTAGATAGAGCAACTATTCTTTGTTTGTTTCACTTCCAATTTAAGAAATTTTTACCCAATTTAATGAAATAACCTCCAAATGATTTTTCATCTTCAGTGGTACACCAACCTGCATCGGAAATTGCATTTAATTTCCCTTTGTCTGAAGTATATATTAAACATGCATTTTGTGTTCCTTTAATGTACCTAAATATCCTCTTCACAGCTTTCCAGTGTTTCTCTCTGGGATCTCGATTATATCTCGACAAATTACTTATGACAAAAGCTAAGTCTGGCCTTGTGCCTGTTGCTAAGTTCATTAATGTGCCTAACGCTTCTTGATATTTTGTCTTCAACACAGAAGCGAAATGGCAAAGATGCTATGTCATCAAGATTTTCACCCAATATTCCTGGAGTCTTGTGACAGGTTTACATTCATTCAATTCAAAGTTTTTAAAGATTTTAGTTATATAATTTTTCTTGACTGAGTATAAGTTTTCCAGATTCTTGCCAGATGTCTATTCCTACAGATCTGTGTTTTTTAGTGACTTCTCGTAATGTAAATGATTTAGATAGTTGACAGGTTATGTCATCTAAGAATTTGAATTTCCAAAGTCATCCACATACATTGCTATGATAAGATAGTTGATCTTATCTTTATAAACACATGGATGTGGTTTTAAACTAGTTAAAATTCCTTTCCTTAAGAAACTTACTTAATTCTTCATCCCAGAATTTTCCTGATTGTGGTAATCTGTATATATTTTTGTTCACAAGATATACTTTGTTGGGATCTGATATGAAACCAGGTGGTTGTTCCCTGTAAATTGGTTTATTCAAGTATCCATTCAAATATACAGTTTTTATATCAAAGAATCTTATTTTGTAGTTTTTGCAAACTGCAATTGATAACAATATTCTAAAGGTTGCAAGTCTCATTACTGGACTAAATCCATATTCATAATCAATTCCTTTTCTTTGATTAAATCCGTTTGCTACTAGTTTTGCTTTGTAAATTGTTCCTAAATTTCCCTTTTCATCCCTTTTTGAGGATATTCAGTGGCTTTTAAAACTTCTTATCGAAGGGGTTTTCAACTAATTCCCAGACTTCATTAGCCTCCACTGAACTCAGTTCCTCTATCACTGCACATAGCCAGAATTTACTTTCAGCAGATTCTATGGCTTCATCATATGCCTTAGATAATTCTTCACTTGTATACTACATAATCTTTTAATTTTTCAGGGAACTTTGTCGCTCTTGATGGTCTTTTCTATACAGAATAGTCATGACTATCATTTCCAGTTCTTCATTTATTTGTGGATACTCTATTATTGGCATTTACAATGAACTGTTTTTATCGTGTTCATCAATGTTTGATAGTAAAATTTTCTCAGCTTATTCATCTGTTATATTATCTTCTCTATGGTATCTGTCAGTTATTCCTGAATTACTTACACTGCCATTAATTTGTTCCTTGTAAAAAATAATAAGTTCTTCTAATATTTGTTTTTTATCGAATTTTAAATAATTTTCTTTTAGTAAAGGTGATCCCAGTTTCTGCTCATTAAATTTTACATCTCTCACTTCTTGGATTTCATTTAGTTCAGGGATATAAATTTTATACGCATTTCTCTTCATGCTATAGCCTATCATAATTCCTTTTTGAGCTTTCAGCTCCATCCACCTTTCTACGTTTTTCTCGTCTTATACGAATGTATGCTTCACATCCAAATCTTTTAAGATAAGTAATGTTAGGCTTGCGTCCTGTATGCAGTTCATATGGTGTAAGGCTTTTATCATTTTTGTGACTCCTGTTATTCACATGCACAGCAACTTTAACGCTTTCAGACCAAAATTTTACTGATAATTCTGCATCAATTAACATAGCTCTAGCAGATTCAATTAAAGTGCGATTAAAACGCTCAGCTTTTCTATTATTTTCTGGAGTATAAAGGGTTGTAGGTCCATGTTTAATTCCCATTTTTTCAAAAAATTCTTTTATACTTTTAGCTAAAAATTCCCTACCATTATCAATACAAATTCTTTTTAATTTCCTTCCTGTTTGTCTTTCTTCTTGGATAATAAGCTTGATTAAAGCTTCTGAAGTTTCACTCTTCTTCTCAATTGTTATCACAAATATGAAATTATTGTAATCATCTACCACTGTTAAAACATAACAACTTCCATCTACTGATTTCTCAATTGGTCCAACTAAATCTATAGGCCGTGATTCTAAAATACCTTCTGATTGCTTAAAAATTCACACTTTTATATTCCCCAATGTACAAGGTTTACAATTGTTTTGGGAAATTTTTACATTTTTTAATCCAATGACAGATTAGTTCCCCCCCCTTATCAGTTTTTGATAATTTTTGTGACCTAGTCTAATGCCTTAGTACATCATTAACATTACTAATTTTAGCTTCTTCAACTGTATTTCCTTTAACTTCCAATTTATTTCCGTTTCTGTTAGCTATACATGTTTACTGATCATTTCTGCTTTAGTTTTGGTAAAAATTACTTTTAAATCATGATCTACATACAAGTTTTGATACTGACAGCAGATTTCACCTAAATTTGGTACTTGCAGAACATTTTCTACTCTAAAGAAGTTCTTATTTCTATCAGTTTGCATTTTGATCTTACCAATACCAACTAATTTGATCATGGCGTCTTTTTCAGCTGTCATTATTTGTTGTTCTACATCTTTAAAATCAGTACATATTTCTTTACTAGTTGCTTTGCGAGATGTGGCTCCTGAATCAATAATCCATTTAATTTTTCTATTCTCTTGTTCATCTATTTCACTTTTTCCATCATTTCTATCTTGATTAAGACATGAGCTTTTTATTTTCTTAGATACTTCAGATAAGCATGCAGCTGATTCATATTCTCTTTCTTTGTTTGAGATTCGATAAGTTTTATTTGTTAAATTTCTCTGCTTTTGATGTTCTTGTTTGGTTTTCATTTTACATTCAGATGATTTAAGCACTTAACATTATTATTATTATGACATTCTTTTATTAAATGTCCTCATTTTACACGATTAAAGCATCTTCTTTCATATTCCGATTTTATCCGATTTTCTTCTGCCTTAGAATTTACTTATATTTCATTTCCTTTTTGTTTATTTTTTTCTTCTGTTTCTTTTAAAGCTTGTCTAACTGAACCTATATCCTTTCTCTTTATTGTTTTTAATGATTTTAAAATTCAAATTCTTTTAAGTTCTAGTATAAAGTAAATTTAATTCTTTATCTCTTATTTCATCCCCAACTTGAATACTTTTACAGCTCTATTCATGTAATCATCTACAGATTCATTTTGACTCATTTTCAATTGATCTAATTTTATTCTACATTTGATTTGAATAGCTTCTGTTCTTGCTGCCATTTCATTTTTTATTTTATCCCACAACTTCTCTGTATTCTTCTCATTCACATAATTTAACGCTTGTGGAGCTATCATAGCTTGATTCATTACATTTCTTGATATCACATTATCATCATCCCACATTTCCCAAGTTTTTATTTCACTTACGAAATTAACATCATCTCTTTTATATGGTTCCGGTGGTTTCATCAGCTTCTATCACACTTCTCCATACTTTCAAACTTCTTAACTCACTTTCGATTCTATATCATCAGTTAATTTTTCTATGTGGCTCAAATTTATCATATGATATGCCATATTTTCTAATTTATAATCACCAATTATAATCGAATTCATCTCTTAGAGAAATTCATGACATTGCTAATCCTAAATAACATCAATGTCCTATATGAATGTTTAACTGCAGAGAACCACACTCTGCTATCAATTGCAGGTTTGAAATAGGCATATAAATTGAAGAATATTCTCCAAGAACCATATATTTCTAACAAGAACACATAATAGTAATATTAACCCTCTAACCGGCATGGCCGCATATATACGGCCTAGAATATTTTTTGTGATATCTGTGCAAACGTACATATATGTGCATATTAAAATATGTCAAAGAAACTAAGGCAATATATTAAAATAACATAAATCCAGGTATAAAATGCCAGGACAGTTTTTTCATTAAATCAAGAAAATAAATTTTTCTGGTGCTAGTTTTGGGAAATTTGTGCTTTCTTAGCGAAAACCCTGGCCGGTCAGAGGGTTAAAGAGAAATCTTTATTAAATAAGATTAATTATAACATGCCTTACCAGATTCTCCAAAAACCCTCAAAACAATTTGCCAAAAAAATTAACTTAAGATTATATTTATAAATAACCCTGTCATTACTGCTACATGTGTAAACTGTCAATCTATTGCTGTCGGTCAACAGTTGTGTCAATAATTAAAATAAAATATAGCTTCCTTCCCACCATTTATTTTTAAATCAACCACAAAGTAAGTTCAAGAATAATTTTGAAGATGTAAAGCAGTATTACTAGAGAAAACTTAGGTTGATCACTAGTATGGTCTTGCGTTATAAACACTATAACAATAGATGTGCATTCATGCTGCTGACTTTGCATACAAAATTGGGTAGGACAGAGATGAAAATGTTGCAAAGGAAATCATTCTTAATGGGCTAGATTCATCATGCCAGCTGCCTTTTGCCGACTCCTGCCTCAGACCTTCTAAACAATGAAGAATGTTGAGTTTTTTTACATATTCCTTTGTTCAATGCTGAGGATGAACTCAGATTGGAAACTCAATTCATGTAAAGAAAATGTAAAAGAATTTTATGCAAAGAAAGATTTCCCAACATCTGAAATAAAACCTTTTTCAGAAGTCTAAATTGCCATCTGATGCTTGTTAATAATTTGATGCAGAAGGATATTTTCAATTAAAAAATGTTATTTAGTGCTGCATTCAATAAGAAAATCTAAATTGCATTCAGTAAGAAAAATCTAAAAATACGTTCAGTACAACGAACTGGAATGGAAACCTGGCACCTGATACAATAAAGACTGAGAAATCTGGATCTCACATATTAGTGCCCAAGTTTTCATTGAATACCCTAAAAATAACTGTAGATGTGATTATCAACAGCCACATTTTTTTAGAGCTACTTTTCATAAACAGTTGTTTAGAATTAACATTTACTTCAACTACGGCACTTCTTCAAATATTTTATTACTTGCTCAAGAACACTGCATAGCTTTAATAATAATTTTTTTAAGCGACTACAAAGAAATATTTGATAGAAAATAAAATTAAGCGAGACAAAAATAATATATTTAACAGAAAATAAAATTATAATATACTTTATAATGGTGCCCATTCAGACAACTAAGGTGTAGATAATCATAAAAATTTATAACCAAATCAAAATAATTTTATCTTAGCACCTGAAATGAATTTACCTTTGGTAGCTAAAATTTTTTTGTGGTAATAGTCAATTCCAGAAAAGAGAGTCCCGTCACATTTCTCACAAGAACAAAAACTGGAACATCCATTAACATGAGAATTTTCTCTAAACCTCTTCATGCTTTCATAATTTGTATTTGATTGAAATGTTGAAGACTGTTCTAATACCCTATTCTCAGAGCTGCTACTTGCTGGAAGAAAAATGTTTAAATGTTAAAAAAAGAAGCAAATCACAAATTCACAAATAATAGTAATTATTTTATGCATTAATAATTAATATAAATAATAATAATAATTTTATATTTTTCAAAGATTCCACTTTTATTATGAAGGACATCTTTTCGCAAACATCACCATTTTCTGGAGGACACATATATTAAAGGAAATATCCCCCCCCCAAATGCTAAGTGCCACAAAAAAATGGGGAAAATGGGGGCAGAGCAGAGAACTCTAGACAATTATTTTTAAATGAGTTATATTTCTCTGTTAAATTTATACAAATGTAAACAAGATTAGCTATATTTATACACATGCAGATCATCATTAATTAGATTATAAAATTATTTCATACTGATGACATAAAAGTTTATATATATTTTGATTTTCAGATTTACTTTCCCCTATTTCTACTACACCTGTGAGCATATACAAATATGCACTTCTAGGCATTAAAAGTTAATATATCTAAAAGTCCGAACACAATCATAAGCATAACAAAATCATTACCCTTAAATATAAAAAATGTAAAATCAAAAAGAGAAAACAAAATTAAGTACATAGTTGCGCATCACAATGAATCAATATCCATGGTTTGAATTATTCGCAGCTTAGAGAAGAGGATTTTTTAAACACAATGAAGGGGGGGGGGACAAGTCCAATTTCAAAACTAGTAATCATGGCTCCAGATTTGTCTGAAAAGACAACGAAAGTCATTCATCTGTCTATGTCGAGTGTTCAACATACGACTGTATTTGATCGAGTGAATAAGATAATTGCTGCAAAACCATATAATGCACCAAACGTGAGGTAGTATGATTTAATTTGATGACTGCAAAATAAATTATTAGTAAATAAAATAGGAACGTGGATAAATGTACCATATTCAGAGGATGAAGTCATATAAAAACAAGGTAAAAAGTACACAAGTGGTAAACATTAAAATAAATACACAACCTTCAAATCAGATTAGATTAGGTAATAAAAGCGAGTCTCTTTTAAATAATAAATTACAATTGACCTCTCTTCCAATTAAACAGTCCAGAGGTAAATTACAGCTATTAAAATATTTCTGACAAAGACTATGAAAACATGGATACTCAATTAAAATATGACAGACACGACATTACAATTTAAAAAAACAGGCTCATTCTCAGTTTTCAAAAGGTAGTTTTATAGGTCACTCCAGTGTGACCAATTCTGAGGGAAGTCAAAAGAACTTCCTCCTAACGATTTCTAGTAAAATCCCAATGCTCAATTCTAGGCTTTACACTTCTCAACTTACTGTGAAGCTGAAAGGTCTCATATTTGTCTGCAGTAGATTCTACAGTAATCATAATAACAGACACCTTGCAATGATCCCCTTCCTCTGCAGACAACATAAAACTTTATACCTTATTACTGATCAAAACTATTAATTATTATTAATACCAAAATACATTGAAATACTGTATGTAAAAATATCATATCCGTAATTTATTATCGTATATCCATGAATAAAATCCACAATATATCTACAGTAATTTATTATCATATATATATGAATAAAATCTACAATATATCTACAGTAATTTATTATCATATATCCATGAATAAAATCCACAATATATGTACACTAAAAATAATTTGTGAGCAATTTTTACATTTTCAAATGAAAAGGAAAATATAAACAAATAAACACACTCTTTACAAAAATCTTAGCAGTACTATTTGCCCTAAATTTAATCGCTATGTGAATTCTACCATTATATTTTGCACACGTGCAATGGGTCAATAATACAATTTTAATCTTGCACAGAAAGATAAAAATAAAATAATGGATTTACGAAATTTTCTATTTTAATACCCTTGCTACCATGTTTTCAATTTTTAACACCAGAAAAATCTCTACAGGAGCTATTTTTAAAATGTTGATGCTGATTAAACAAACCAAACAAGTGCTTTTTTTAAGCTGAGACTCATCTCCTGAAAAGGAGACAGCAGATAAATTCCTTACACATTTTACCAATATAAATTCAAAAGTAATTTTAAAAGACAACAGCAGAGGCATAATTAGGGTTTTCAGTGCTCTGGAACAACTGAAGATTTCGTCCCCCTCCCTCCTGCTTGACAAGAATGGAAAACACTTAATCCTAAAATTTCCTGACATCTAGGTTTGGCGACCACTGGATGCTGTGCACAGGAACTGATGTCCCCCCTTGCTCCCCTCTAACTAGGGAACAGGACAACAGTACATGAACTCAAAAGCAGCCAATTACTTTAAAGCAAAAAATTTCCAGATTCATGAACAATATCTTATGGTAAAAAGACAGCATTAATCATGTACACTGTGGGGAGGGAACAGACAGGTCTATATCTCCCGTTCTACTGGGCCGATTGACGAAATTCAAATTGCATTTTTCATGTCTCGAAAGCCCGACTTAGGATACGTATTAGATTTATATATAGCATTATTCAAATATAGGTATTTTGATGCAAAATCGAACTTTCTCTGAAATGGCAAGCCAATTTCTTTGCATATTTTAATTCTACAACTCAAATTACGCCAAACTGCCAAGTTTTGTAAAAATCCCACGAGTATTTTTCAAAAATTAGCTCTCGAAATTTTAACTCCACTCCCCAATGTTAACTGAATTTGATATATATTTATTAATATCTCTTTTTTTATGAAACTTTATTTAATTCCTTCTTACATAGTTCGAAATTTAGGTTCATTCCAAACAAAATTCGCCCATTTTTTATGATTTACTTATTAAATTTGTATTTTTAAATACTTTTTATAAATTCTTCGAAAAAAAGTTTGAATTATAAGCTATAAAATTTTTACAATTATCTTAGATTTATTTCTGAGCATACCTGCAAAAAATTTGAGCTTTTTATTCAAAATTTCCGAAGATATACGTGAATTTATATATTGGAGTGTTTTGAAATTTGGCATATTTCTTGAAAGCGATAATTACGAAAATGTGGTTTACACACTTTGTTAAAATTATTTGAAAGTAGAACGATGTGACTTTTTTTTCTCTTATCCACAATGTAAAAAGGCAGGAAGGATGCTGATTTTTTCCCTCTACTTGCTCAATGGAAGGGAAGATAAATAGGTTGCCACATAATAAGAAGTTCGCCAAGTGAATTATTCTTGGCTCAAACTAAGAAAATATCGCCAACTTAAATTTATGAATTTCTCCGTAAATTTCCCACCAAATTTTGCAAAATTTAATATTTAGGCATAATTTGAGTCGTAGAATCGAAATATGGAAAAATGTTATATATGTTATTTCAGTAAAAGTCCGATTTTGTTTCAAAATACCTATGTTAGAATGATGCCATATATATATATATACATCTAATATAGATATTCTAAGTCCATGTTCTTTCGAGACATGAAAAGCGCAATTTGAATTTCATCAATTGGCCCAGTAGAATAGAAGAACTGTCAACTTTTTTTTCTGCAGTGTACAGCAGATGATAAATAGCTACAATAACAATACTTTGTTTCTTCTATTAAAATATGTTATAGTGCATCTTGATTTAAAAAAAAATTTATTTGCATAATCATATATGAAAAAAATCATCGTTAAATTTGCCATGTTAATTATCTAAAATTTGTTTGCCCAAAAATAAGTGCAGATTTTAAGTTCTTCGGGATGAAGTGGTTATGAATTGAAAGAATTTTACTGGGTCATCCAGAAAGTTGTGTACATTTTCAAATCAATGCACGTTTTCTTCCAAATTTCTTTGCTACTGCTGACAAGGAGTGACCCTTACCAAAGTGGATGTTTAACAGCCTTTTCTGGTCATGTTGTATAATTCCAGGTATGGTACACTGACTACCAATAAGTATTTGGACACCTGTGATAGAAAAGAAAAACTAACTTTATTCAAAATAAATAGTTGGTAGAGCCTCCATGAGAGGAAACTACAGCGTGGACCCTCCGGGGCATACTTTCCACAAGTCTTTGTATGACAGCTAGTGGTATTTTCTTCCCCTCGGCTTGGAGAAGACATAGAAGTTCCTTCACCGATTTTGCACGGGTAGTGCACCCCTGAATTCAGCGATGCAACTCGTCCCAGAGGTTCCCGATAGGGTTCAGGTCTGAGACTCTGGGCAGGCCAGTCCATTCGATGAACTCCATTGGCACTATACCAAGCCTTGGTTAACGTCGAAACATGACAACTGGCATTGTCGTCCTGAAAGTAACAGGGGTCCAACCCGTAAAACTGCCACAACGTAGGAAGCACATTGTCATCCAAAATAGTGCATCGTAGTTGAGCTTACCATGAATGGGGACCAAGGGTCCCAGCCCATAGCAGGAGAAACACCCCCAGACCATAATTCCACCTCCGCCGAACTTGACTGTTGGCACAATGCATTCTGGCAGGAGACATTCTCCAGGTAGACGCCAGACCCAGACCCTGCCATCCAAACAGTAAAGGGTGAACCTTGATTCGTCACTCCAACAAAACCGTTTCCACTGATCTACGGTCCAATTTCGATGTGCTTTGCACCACATTAACCTAGCAGCGCAGTTGAACTTTGTGATGAAAGGCCAGCAGCACGACCCATAAAAACCAGTGCTTCCTTATGGATGGTATTCATTGAGTGCTTCCTTATGGATGGTATTCATTGAAACAATACTCCCAGATGCCTGTTGAAACTCCTCACGGATGAGGGCCATCGGTTAGGTGCGGTTTTTTCGAATTTCTCTGGATAGCACTTGTCAGTCTCTATCTCCCAGTTTCGTTGGTCTGCTGACTCGGGACACATTCCAACAATCACCGCTCACCTTCCACTTCTTAAATCACATAGGCCACTGTCGATTTTGGATACTTCAGATTGCTAGATATGTCCCTTAACCCCTTCGTGCCGATTGTCACGTCTACGTGCCAGCAACGAACACACTCACTTCCCGGCCGACACGCAGGCGTGCCAGAGCGTTTTCCCTTTTAGTCCCGACTGTCACGTATTTGTGCCAGTGTCCTGGAACGTTTTAAAAACTATAATTTCTGCCATAAGATGGCACTGTATGTCTATATGGTTTCAGATACATGTACATTAGACCTTCTACTCGAAATGAGAGACGCATGACTCACATACACGTGTTTTTGATTATATAAACAAAAGGGGAAATAAATGTTTCCGAATCGCGTGGTTTATGACGTCTCTTTAAATTCGCACGTGGTAGTTGTTTATTGTAAGTAGAGAAATTTTATTTTCGCTAAAGCGTTGGGTATTTCGGTTTGCTGTTCAGTTTTTAGAAAATAATTAGATCTTGTTAGACGTAAATTCCTTCTGTTTTTACCGTTGCAATGTCGAAGCGTTGAAAATATTTAACAGAGCATGAAATAGCAGAAATGATGCAAAATATTTCAGATATTGACTCTGAAACAGATTCTGATAGTAGTGATAGTGATACTATGATATATTCTGATCATAAAGAATCTGGCGAATCTAATGATGATGAGGACATTTCGGACATATGTATGCCGAGTACGTCGAAAGCAAGTACTCCTCCATGGTCATCCACAATAGAAAATTTTTCGGAATTACCGCTCCGTCATTATTCAGTACCCATCTTTCAGAAAAACTCTTAAATGGTATAAGAAGCTTTTCTTCAATATCATGGATATGGCTGTATTTAATGCCAATACTCTTTTCAACAAAAAAAGTAAAAAAAATCATCCTCTCCTGAATTATCGGCTTAATTTAGTTAATCAAATTATTTATCGGTATTCCTCTAAAAGCACCAATGTTAATATCACACCAAGATCAGCAGAATCATTAAATCCGCTCAGATTAACTGAAAGACATTTTCCAAAACTTTGTTCAGAAGAGACTGATAAGAAAACGAGTCGACGATGCTTCGTTTGTTCACATTCCCGGAAAAATCCTCCAAAACGGCAAATGAGTTATTACGAGTGCAAGGAATGTAACGTAGGACTTTGTGTAGATCCCTGTTTTCAAATTTTTGATACGTAAAGAGAATTTTAAGTAATATATTTAGTTTTCGGATGTATAATGTTAAAAGTCATAAAATGGAGTAATGAAAAAAAAATGTGTAAAATATGCATTTAAACAAGAAATAAGGTAATTAAAGTATATATAAAAATATCTATAAAGCCGTTAAAATACTCTATAGAGAATTATTAAACAATGCGTTGATACTTCGGAAATTTCATGGATTTAGGCTTAATAGCAAAAAAGCCCCCGGCCCTGGACGGACGCTCGCGTAAGACACTGCCGGCCTCCGCGATAAGCGTGCGTTTGAGCTACCCGGCGCGAAGGGGTTAAGGATCGGCCACATTTGTGATACCCAATAATTACACCTTTCTCGAAGTCAGAGAGCTCCAAACTGTGAGGCATCTTGCATGCAACTAAAGCCGATGCTGTTTCCTACACAATATATACCGGCGGAGTCCGTGATGTACCTTAGGACCGCAGATATCGTCATTTGCATAGGTGTCCAAATACTTATTGGTAGTCAGTGTAGCATCTTTGTAATGTCCAGGGCTTAAAAAAATAGAACTTTCAAAGGTTCACTATTGTCCTACTCTTTCATTTCAAAAAAGTAAAAAATGGCAGTTAAGACTATTTTAATACTTCAGCTATATACAGACAAAGTGCTGTTTCTGACAACACAGTATGAAGGCACTTTGAGAAGTTTGGAAATTTCAGCCCCGAAATATTTCAGAAATGCCCGCTCTAAATGACAATCTCTCTGTAAAATAGAACCTATTAAGAGCCAATTAAAAGAAGTTATTATTGGAAATCTACATTGTGCAGTTCAGAAACTGTTAAACAAACTAAATATTATAAAAAGTACAGTACATAATTTTATAGAGAAGAATGTAGTGATAATGTAACTGCAGTGATGAGCATGCAAGCTAGATGTGTAGGTACTCCACAGTTTTAACACAGCAGAATAGACTTGCTTGGATTTTCGCATGTGACTCTTCACTGAAAAGAAACTCCCTTTTTAACAGCTCATTATAGGAGATGAGAAGTGGATAATATGCAATAATATTACAAGAAAAAAGATCATGGGATAAGTCAAAAGAACCTCCTTCAGTAACATTCAGATGCGCAACATATCTCCAAAAAATAATTCTTTGTATTCAATGAGACTCCAAAGGAAATACTGTAAATCACTGCAACCAAATCAGCAATAAATTCAGAAAAATACAGTTCCCAAATGGAAGTTTCAAAAGCAAATATCGAAGCACAGCATCCAAAATTAAATAGTCATCAAGGTGTTACATTCAGTTATGACAATGCTTGGCCCCACATTTTGACGAATGACAGAAAGAGACTTCTACCGACTTGGCTGGATGTTTTGTGTCATCCTCATATTTATCAGACCTTGGTCCCCTGGATTTTTATTTCTTCAGGTCACTTCCAAAATTCTCTGAATGGCCTGGAGTTCATTTCTTTTGAGACTCAAACAGTACGTTGATAACTTCTTTATGAATAAATCTAATAACCTATTTAAAAAAGGAATTTTACAACTGCTGGAAAGATGGTAAAAAGTCACTTAACAAATAGTACTTAAGTTATTCAATTAGTGATTCCAACGAAATTTTTTCTTGTTTTTGTATAGCTTCATTTGGGAACTTGAGAGATAACCTAATATTGTATCATATGGTAATGAAATAAGAATACATAGGAAATTGTTATTTAGAAATTTACTTAGTTTACACTTGTAAGTATTAGGTGTATTCAAAACGTAATTAAAATCGGTAACTATCTAGATTAACAACTGCACTTCAGCATTAAATGTTTCAAATTTGTAAATTATGAATAAGAAGTACAGAAACCTTTTTGGTATGCAGCACTCTGACTCCAGTTTGTGCATTTCACAACCTGACCACTCACAACTTCAGCATTAACTGCAGATGTTGACTGCCTGTATTCTATAAAAATAAATTAAACAGTTACATAATTTACACAAAGAATTTGAACAAAAAAAAATTAAACAACATTAAATTAATTACCATTATCAAGTGGGATTCTATATCCAAAAGAACTGGATTTAAAATCTGTTTCAGTCTCTTTGACAGAATCACACAAAGTTCGATTTAAGTATCCTGGAAGATGTTATTTCATTAATTAATTACACATTCAGAAATTAATGTAACTAATGTAACTAATATAACTAACATGTGCAGAAATTAATTTAATATAACTAACTAAAATTAATATAACTTTAAAATAATATAATTAACTTAACTTTATCATATAACTGAACCATGTTTAGAATTTAAACAGCAATTTAAAAATCATTCTCCCACTAGTGGTAAAAAAGAAAACAATTCAACCAATTCTCAATGAATAAAAGTTTATTTATTTTACATATGCCAAACATTAGCACTTAAGCCATTAGTTCATGGACCCTCCAGTACTTTTTAACGATGTCTTCATACAAAGAAAGTGCAACACAATTATTTAAATGTTCAAAACTCACATGCTGATTTAAGTCGCACAAAATACAGTTTGGGGAATCCAACACTGCAGAAGTGGTCTCGCAAACAGTCATGTCCGGTCAGACGTCTAAACAGAGCTACAGTTGTCTTTCTTGGAAAACTGGGAATTAAAAGTTGTCTCTTTCCCCAGAATTCTCCAACTCTTATCCATAGCATGCTGTATCATATCCTGCTTATGAATTTTCTTAACAGTCAGGTTAACAAACAATTTAGTCATATGAAATGTGAGCAGTAGATTAATGCGTTGCATTGTGTAAGTTTCTTTCTAGCCAAAGTATCATCTTTTTCCATTTCCCATAATTCCACAGTGGGCTGGAATCCACTGGAAAGAAATTTTGTGTGCCATTGCCTTAAGCAAAGGCCTATAGTCTTAAGATTCTTTGGGAACTGTTTTGATTGTTCTGAAGAGCTTGAAAAGCACACTTTTGAATCTGACAATATGACTGCCTTCACAAAAGAGTGGCTACAAATTGACAGTTGTTGAATAACCACAGCAATAGCTTCAATTTCAACATCAAAGGTAGTAGGAAGAGGTCGCACTGTTAAAAAGAAACTGAAAAGCTCGCTAAGGATGCCTGCTCCAGCACATCGCATTCTCTCTAACATAGGGCAGTCAGTGTAGACATGCAACCACTCATTTTGAGGATAATGAACCCCAATAGTTCCCATTGCAATAGATCTTAACTGTAAATCACTCATTTTCTTTTTAACAACTATTTGAATAAGATCAAGATTTACATTCAAATTCAAAAAGTCCCAAATGACAATGGGGAGAAGGTTAAATTAGATAATTTGGGCTCAACTCCAATGCATCCGATTCCCTCTGAGCAGCCTGTATAAAGCCAATTTCAGTTTTAAGATTCCTAGAAATTTCCTTATTATAGTTCCTTCAAAAAGGGTTGTCAGGCAAATGCACCAGCTTCTGGTATAATAGGATTGCTTTTCTCTTTAATACAATCATCAACAGGTTCCAAACCGGTTAAAAGCTGCATTGCAAGAATAGCAGTAGATCTCAGTGCCCTAGTAATTATGCGTAACACTTGATTCTGGAAAACTTCGAGGATCTGGATTACATTCTTCAGTGATGAGGATTTCGCTACAATGACCAATAATTGGTTAAATGTATAATTTGTAAGTAGTCGTCAATGTCTCTGTCACAGTCCCACCTTGAGCCAGCCAAACATTTTAAGACAAAGTCTTCTTACGGCTTTATTTTTCAAATGTTCTGTGTGTTTCCTTCAATTTAAGCATGGATTGAGGATACCCAAATATTTTATCAAATCATTATGTTGAACATCTACACCCTTATAATGTCAACTTCGGGGTGAAAGTTTGTCTGTTCAGAGTGAAGAAATGGCACGTGCCCTTATGCCGATTTACTCTCATTTTTTGACACCAATATTCTAGCTCTTTCAGAGCACCCATTAAGAGTCTCATTTAAATCATCTTGCTTCTTTTTAAAAGCACTACTCCAGACAACCAAATCGTTGGCAAAAAGGGCCGAATCCACCGATGGTGCCAGAGTCTTTGCTAAATCGTTAATAAAAGCATTAAAAATTTATTCTCAAGTTCTGTAATTTCTGAACAGTAAGTAGTCTCCATACTTTATCATAAGCTTATTCAAAGTCTATGAATGTTGTCAGGACAGACAAGTGATTGTCTAAAGAATCCTTAATGGCTTGACTAACATAAGACACCTGCTGGACAGTGAAATGATATTGTCTGAATCCAGCTTGTTCAGGAGACGACAGACTTTTATTCTCCAGAAACCAAGTTAGTCTAGAGAATATCATCTTCAATACAACAGGTCGATAGCTTTTATATTATCTGCAGGTTTATACGTTTACAAAATTGGGACAATAATGGCTTTTATCCGCATGGTGGGTACTAAGAGTTCCAACTATGATTAAAGATAGATAGAAGGAACATTTGAGCATTATATTCTAGATGTTTAATAAACTCTGGATGTATAATATCTGGACCTACACTTTTTCCTATCTTTGTCAAAATCTCTTGTCCAAATCCCAAAGCCTTATGAAAATCCTTGATCAAATTCTTCATCAGCTTTTATCTCTCTTAAGTTCACCACTCAAATGTTGATTAGAAGCATAAAAATTCATAAAAGCATTAGAAATATCCTTGTCATATTTTAAGCCTTTCCGTTAAAAATTATTGGTACCCTTGAGGAAAGGGGGTCGTCACGTTTCCATTTATTTACAAATTTAAAAATTTTAGCAACATCTTTACAGTAGTCAATTTTATTTATAAAAATATTAAAACTCTTTGCTAAATTGATTTCTTTATGGAAAACTGCAATACTCTTTCTCCAGTTTCTGACATCTTCCGGATTGCTAGAATTTTCAGCCTTAGTACGGGCCTGAACAGACTGTTCCCTTAACGCAACAGGTTGATCATTCCAGAAGGGTTTGTAATTGCGCTGTTTACCTCCAGGTATCCAATGTTTGGCCATTGTTGAAATGGTCTTGCAAAAATATGACAACGAGGAATCTACATTTGTTCTTCTATATTTTGTTGGCTTAGTAGAAAGAACCTCCACTTCATCTCGATAAACCTTCCTTGGCCTTCCATTCTTAAAATAATACTGTTGTTCAGCTATTTCCCTCTTAATTCAAAATGAAGTAACAATAATGTGATGGGCAGAACCAGGATCATAAATTATTTCTCTGTTTGCCTCATCTGCTAAGTCACTTGAAGAAAAATCAGGGTTAGCATTGCTTCCATTACAGTGAAGGTATGTAGGAGTTTCAAAATTTCTGTAGATCAGTTCGAGAGTATTAGAATCCAAGACGTCCTCCACAGCTCTTCCTGCAACGTTTGTGTCTCTATAATTCCAGTGTACACTATGTGCATTTAAATCTCCACATTAAATTGTTTTATTAGAAAACTGAATGTTATCAAAATTCAACAGAGAATTTCCTGGTGGGCCATAACAGTTAAAAATTTTGAAATGGTTCTGATAAATCCAAAGATCAACTTGGACCATCAAAGCTCCACTATCGGATGAAAGGTTACTAATTAATTTCAAGCGTAGAAAAGTGTTCTTAATGGCAATAAAATACCACTAGCATTATGCCTAGTTTTAGGTAATAATTAAGCAAATAACAGGGAATCTGTGTTTAGTTAAATCACTATATTCAAGGTTTGCTTTGACTATCATGAAAATATCAATGTCATGTGAACCCAAGGTAGTCCGCAGTCGTGTTCTTGTTTCCTGAGAAATTCCACCGGCATTCCATTGGAGAATTCTCAATCATTGAACGTCCTTAAAAGGACAATTTGTATGATTTTTTGAAGTCATCAACAAAAAGAAGACAGGAGAGAGTGGCAAAGCTGTAGCAGATACAGCATTATCCAGGGTGCACCATGAGGAGGTCTGCTACGTTACACCTCCTTGGAAAAAAGTCAATATACTTTTTCAGTGGTGAGGTAGTTCCTTTGAAGCATTTTTAAAAGTTTACTTTTTGTTGCCCTGCATCCAATGACAGAAAATCTTTGACGAGAGAGATTACAGAATTTTAAAAAATTTCTTGAATTCTCTTTTAAGTTTTGGATCAGTGAAAGCTTTTCTCAGCTTAGAACTGCAGCAGCTATCATTTTCCCCTTCTATATAAAAATTTCTATTTTAGCTTAAAAATATACAAAATTTTATATGATTTATTAAAAAGATACATATTTAATACAATGAAATTGCTTTAAACATTATTTCCCCAGTTTTTAAAATAATTTCACTGGTCATATTTATTATTATATTATTATCATCTAATTATTTTAGCCATAGCGGCCATATTTGTTTACATTTGAAACTTAGCAGAAAAGTGGATTTGTTGCCATTTGAAACTTAGCAGAATAGTGGATTTGTTATCAATCTAGAGAAACTAAGCTTTGCAACAACAAAGATAATGCCTTCTTTTATTATTGTGAATTAAATCATGCTTAATCAATTCTGTAATTTATAGAGGAAATAAGTGTTTAAGATTTATTTCGTAATTTTTAATATAGATATTTTTATGTATTTTTACCTTGTTGGGAAGTGATATTTGAATTAATTGAATGAGAAATACTGAATCGTATGTGAAAACTGTTTAATTTCTTTTATACATCGTTTTAGATTTATCACAGTATTTGAATAGAACATGTGGCAATGATTACATAATTCTTCAAATACATACATAATTTTTGTGCATTCTGAGTTATAAAATAAATTATATGTAACCCTGTTAAGTGAACCTAGTGCCAGAGTGTCGCGATGGTAAACAAATGCAGTGAATTTTAAAGAGTGCATTTTTTCTATGTGCTATCGGTAAAGTAAATTTAATTCAATCTAGTAAGTTTAAATGAAATTCAAACTGCGTATAATTTAATATTTCATACAAGGAAGTCATGTGGTGCACAACATCAGATTTTTTTTTGGGGGGGGAGATTGCCAATTTCCAAACTATTGACATTTTTCGTAAGTCAACAAAAATTATCAATTATATAAAAAGAAAACATGCCTAAACATAAATAATGATTATCTGATGCACTAAAGAACAACACACATATTTTCTTGTCCAAATAGTTCTGTAATTTTTTGGCACTTTCTTCTTCACAAGTACACAGTTACCTGTTTTCTGCAAAAAATTATACAGACTCGGCAACAATGGCTGTCTACCAAATGCATCTCCTCTTTGTTCCCTTTAAAAATTTTCTGCAAAACCATATTCCTACGGGAATTTTACCACAGTTTCTTCTATTGCTGGCAAATTGCCCAAGACCATATTTTAAAATTAAGGCAAAAAATATCACTTTTCGTTTAAACACTGAATAATAACTATAACAAAAAAGTATGTGTACTATAAAATGACGACACCGCTTGACTGAAGGACAGTTATGAGCATGGTGGCCTGAACAATATGCACATGGATGTCAGTGTTTGGCAAATGCTGAATGTTTGACGACTTCAATCAAGGTGGATGAAATAACATGTAAGTACCACTATAACATAAGTGTTTTGTCAACATATTTTGCTCATAATAGAACGAATGTTTTAGATTTCTGAAGATCAAAGATCATCCAGGTTTACCAAATACTAAAACTGTTACGACTAAAGATTTAAAGAGTAAAAACTACTGATGAAAAATAGAACATTAACGCACATAAAAAAATGCCAAACTGATATTGATAAAATTCCTTTATTCAGTTCTGTAACAGTTATTATATAAACATTTTTTATTAACCCTATGCAGTCGTATATCTACTCTCAGCCACCAAAGCTTTTCTTATCATTCCAGTCGAATGAATGAATGTCTGCTCTCAGCCACTACAGCAAAGAACCATACAACTGCAAAAGGTTAATTCTTGAAGAATGAAAAATGAAGAAAAGGTGCTTAAATGTACATAAAAAGGAAAAATAAATAAATAGTATTCGAATTCTTTCATTCAGTCCTGTAGCAGTTACTACATAAACAATCTTTTCATTTCTTGAATAAGTAATATTTACCCACTACAATAAATAAAGTAACTGGCCATGCTTAGTAACTAAACATAGCATTTAGAGAGTTCTACTATGCCTGTTCCAAGAATAATACTCAACATTTTCATATTTTCAAGAAAAGCACTGTCATGAGGAACTAGCTGTATTTCATTCATTCAGTTGGTTCTCAAGCAAGAAAAATGTACAAAAGGAGTAACTAATCAAATATTGCAGACATTCCGTTAAGTTATAAAATAAAATAGGCTATCCACCTCAGTGCAGAAACATGGCACAACTCCACCATTCTTTTAATACTGTAAATACAGTGTTCTCAAGCCATGAAAAATTATATTTACACAACTACTGAGATGCTCATGACACCTCCTCCCACCTCTTGGTTTTAACAGTAGGTGAAACATAAATCAATATACTTAACAAGAACACTAAACTTAGTAAATTGTACCAAAAAAAAATTATTACATTGCAAAGGTTTTACAGATGTCTTACCATTTTTAGTTTTAACTACCTTATCAAATGTTCTTGTTTTTACTAGCATGAATATATAATTGATTTTGTCTAGATGTAAACAAGCTATCATCATCTATCACTTCCAAAGGGTAAATCACTGCACAAGATGGATAAATTTATCTGCAGTTGCACAAAATGGATAAATTATCTGCAGTTCCACAAGATGGATAAATTTATCTGCAACTGTTTTCACCTTAGCAACTCTTAGCATTAGTAACTTCACCCTATGATAAATCCAGAACTTTATTTATTTATTTATTTATTAAGCTTTCTATATCATTTTCTAAATGTATGGCTTTTATTATCTTTTGACTGGATCAGCAGACTCAGATCCTGTTGAACTGCTGTTGGTATCTGTAGCTCTTTAGTAACACTGACTTCATTTATATGGTACAGGTCTACATCCTGAATGCACATTAGCAGGGTTAAAGGCAGTTGTTATCAATTCCGTATTGTAGAGAATGGTAAACAGCTCCTCATAACATCAAGCAGGTTCTTCCTAATATTATTCTCAAAATTTTCTTCACTTATAAAAACACTCCCATCAACCACCCCAACAAACAGCTGTAGGGGGATTGAATTTCCATGCAATCTTCAAAAGAGAACTTTCTTGAACAATTTTGTTTGAATCAAGAGCCTAGGTTGTTAGTTCCAAAAAAATTCATACCATTGTCAATACATAATCTTTGGTGGTCCACATGTAGCTACGACCATTATAAATCCCATACTGGTAGAAAGGCCTTGTGTTAGTTCAAAATTTTACAGCCCTGTAAATGGTACCTGTAAATAAAAGTATCCAGCTTTTCTTTCAATCCTTAAGATGAAGTGGTCTAGCTGAATCTACTCGAGTTATTTCAAAACCAAAACATCATAGACCCTACCTCCACAGGGGCTGGCTGAATCTACTCAAGCTACCTGAAAACCAAATCATCTCGGACTCTTATCTTCAGCGGGACTAGAATTGGTTCAGTTTTCTTTGCGTTTCTTGCAATTGAACAGATAACTCTTCTTGCAATTTGTGATCAGGATTTCTACATTTTTCTTGGATAATAAAATTATTCACGAATATTTAGAAAAATAATGCAAGTACCATTTTTTTTCAGGAGCAAATGAGGTAACTGAGGTCATTAGCCCCCTTTTCTTAATTTTAAAACTACTTCTACATTTAACTGAATTTCAGAAGTAGGATAATTTTCTTCCAACTGTTTAAGGCATGGTTGGTCCCTTCTACCATCTAGATTTGAGCAAGCTTCAACGGAACAACCTCTAAAAAGAAAGTCAGCCAGATTATAGATTACAGGGATATAATTCTATTGTTACTATGATGTTAAAACTTCTTTTTTCCTTCACTCATTTATTAACAAATGTTCCCCACTAACCCTTATTCTTAATCAATAATAAAATGGCTTTTGAAGTCCAACAAAGTACTTGGAATTCCCTTTAAGTTCATGGTTTTTTACACTGTTGCAGCAAGGCGAGCTCTAATCAAGCATGCTAGCGAGAAGCTACTCCCCTTTTAGCTTCAATCAAATAAACTTTTAGTTATTTTACACATTCACTTTGTAGAAATATGATTCTACTGTAGGTGGACTTGCTCATGTCATAGTGTGAAAACTCAACTACTCTTCCACAGCTTTACCTTCAAACATATTTCGGAATTCTAACCTCTGTCAACAAGTGCAAATCTTCAAGTCATATACTGAACTCTAGGTGAATATCTTCCATATAAATTTCATATCAACCAGTCTTCTGGATCAAGGTATTCTGTATCTGTAGCTTTAAATGAATTGTTGCTGGACACAGAATTCCAATGGAATCAAAGATACCGTGAATTGTTAAAATAATATATCTTAAAGTACTTCCCCCCACAACACATGAAAGTTAACATCTTGAGTTTTGTCCAACAATAATCCAACCAAGAACAGGTATAGGTTTCTATGGTCACTGGAGACTAGAGTGTTCCAAGCCTCGCAGATTGAAGCAACCTGTAGACAGAATCTGTTTTGCTTCATAAATGAATTTCAAACGTTCACCTGGAATAAAGACCGAGTTATCCATTTATCTGCACAGAATGCATTCCTCAGCTTTTCTATGGTTTTAGGAAAAATGTTTTAATTTTACTTCAAATGGAAACTGAGAACGGCAGCTAGCAGGTAAGGACTGTTCTTAAGTCCAAATACTACTCCTTGGTGACATTTCTTTTTCTTTCTTTCTTTCTGATCTTCCCCCGATATTAATCTAAGAAATTCTGGGTTTTCTTTGGCCACAGATAACTGTAAAAAAAAGGCCTTTTTATATCTGAAACTACATCAAATTCTTTTTATGAAATCTCTTAAGTAATAGATGAATTTTTTTTTCCCATAAGAATTGGTCCTGTTTCTAGACAGTGTCTGAGTGAAGGGTAAGTTATTACTTCTTATGAAGGTATACACTTTCATAGTAGAATTCGTTTTAAAAATGCATCTATCAAGTAAATAAAGAGAACAGTTTTCTAATTCACTATCCATTACTTTTTCGATAATATTTTCCTGTAACCATTCCTAAATACAATATTATAGTCTTTGTATTTCTCTCCTTTAAGAAGCTTCTGAGAAGTAGTTGTGCACCTTTTTCAATTTTAACTTCTCACACACTGAAGTCCTGTATGTCTCTAACCTAGGCAGTCTGACGATGTAACAGACATCTCTCGAGGTTTTCAGGAGATGTTGAAGAACATACTGTGGTGTTTCTTTAGTCTCTGTTTCAGTAGCATGTTTTGTACCTATAGTGCCTAGTTCTCAGAAGTCAGCCACAGAAGAATCTTTTATCAGGAAAGAGATCATTCAGTGTATCAAAGTTTCATCAAACATGTTGTCCTTAATAACCCATCCTAAATGGGTTTCCCATCAAACAAACTGCACTGCAAAGTATGTATTCTTCTCGTAAGCATTTTACTACAATAACCTGCAGCTAACAATAGATTAATGTCGAGATAACCTTCTCCATAGCCACTGAAAACATGGGACACATATGCCATTCTTTCAATATCATAAACTTAAAATACCTGTTGCCAAACCATGAACAGAAATTTTAAGGAAAAGTTATATTTACACAACTGTTGAGTTGCTTGTGACAGACATTTTGAGCACGGAGATCCTTGTGTGTTCCAAGAAATCCCATTCAACATCCAACTAGAAACAATGAAATTTATCTTGTGAAACTATAAAAATGGGAATTCATTTGAAGCAGCAAAGTTTTGGAGTTTTAAGAAGTATGTTAAACTGAACAACACACAACATTTCGATATTTGGGGAAAGGCAGTTTGAGTTTTCAAAGACCCCTGTGAGGCTACACTCCACATACTGCAGGGTACCTTGTATGACTACAGAAATGGAAATTCAATTTGGAAGTACCTGAAAAAAATGGTTTAGGTATGCATAATTTATTTCCTTTAATCATTCAGAACGGCATTTACAAAGAATAAATCAGTTTCATGAAGGAAAATGTAAGTTTCCCAGTAGTGTATTGATACAATGGTTCAACATACTTAGTTCTACACACAGGCATTTTTAAATTAGAATCTGAAAGAGACTTCTTTTCTTAATTTCACATGTTGCATTGCTTAATTTCAGGAGATGTCATATAATTTCATTTTCAAAATGCTTTGGACATTATAAAGATACAACCTTTTACTAGCAGTTACCTGACTGCTGCAATGGTTCTAATGATAAAGCAGTAGCTGTTTATATTACACTGCAGAAATTGATGTATTTATTAACAGGTTAAGTTTTGAATAAATGTATAAATGTTCTGGGTATTAGTTCCCACAACTGGTGTGATTGTCCTGTTACTTTCATATCCTTCATTATTGTTAATAAAACTGTTTCTAAATTCAAAGAGTTCAACATCTTCGTTCATACAAGCCCTATTACATTTTTCGGAATATTTTTCCTATATCCACAAGCCTATGTTGAATGAATCTCACATTCCATAAAAGCATAAAACATTTGGACACCTTTTTAAAACTATCTCTAGAGAAAAGAACAGCTTTAAATTAATTACAATTAATTAAGCGGAATGCCTTTATCTAAAAGAACTGGATTTCAGTTCAGCTTTAATCTTTTTCAATCAATGTTCAATTAATCATTTACTAAGGAACAAATAATACTAAATAAATGAATAAACAACATTAAAAACAAAAATATCTGCTTTAAATTCATTATTTCTTCAGCAATAAGCAAGAACGAAAATAATTTAAAAATAAATTATTTAGTATTTTAATGAGAAAAGTAAATGAACTAATGGAACATTTTCCCTTTTATCACTACTTCCCTTGCTTTTTCTCATTTATATAAACAATATTTTATTTTTGGGTGTCATTTCAATGCATTTTTATTATTATTAAAAATACCTCCAACACATACCTAAAACTGATGTATGAGGAATATTCTCCTGAATCACAGTAGTTTTTATTTGCTCTAGCATTTGATTGTAGAAATTATTTGAAACCAATGCACCAAGAGCTGGAAGCGAATTCATAATTAATTAAACATAATTACAAAACGTATTTTTTTAAATTTGTAATACAATTATTTTTTTTTCAAATATACATTACATAAAAGAAACATAATGCTAGTACATACAAATAAGTGTATGTGGCCAAAAAAAGGGAGGGGGGGGACTGACACATTTCCACTTTGATGAAAAACAAGTGGTTACCGATCTGCATATATATGCACAGTTTCATGTTTCTTCGCGAGTGAAAATTTTCTTAGTTTTTCATTGCTACATATTTAGTCTTAATAATTCATTAATATTTCAGCTTAAGAAGATCACTGAAGTGGTGGAATAAAAAGTACAAGAGTATAAAGCTTGCTAATCTAGGATTCTACCTGTAGGAGCTTTCAGGCATCAGTATCAGACATGACAGATGGAATGAAAAGGACACAAGTAAGGCTTAGAAATCTACAGGCCTATCTAGCACAGTTTATGTTCAGGCATCACATCAGTTATGATAATATACTTGATGTATTACCATCAGCAGCAATTGCTGAACTGTGGCCACCAGAAAGTATCATTAGCAATTGCTGAACTGTGGCCACCAGAAAGTATCTATGAGTTTCAGGATGTTTTGATTAATATTAAATTAGGATTAAATATAGAAGAAATTAATACAAATTTATATGAAAATGCTTCTCTGTATGAGCACATAAATTGTGCACTAGAGCTACTGAATTAACTAGTTTGTATCAATAACAATCTATTTTTTGCCAAGGCTGAAATGTGCCAATGTTGCTTAACATAGGAATAACCAAAATTCAATAACAATAATAATGAAACGGAAAATGTAAGAATTTTCTTCTCTCTTCATCCTTCATGTTTCCTTACTGATCTACAAAATTTTATCTTTACATGAATGTTTTTTATTCATTCTGGTTATGAGGAAGTCCCTATATTCTGTGACTGGTGTATATCTGTTTTTCTTACCAATAAAGCATAACTATTATCAACAGCAGTTACATATTTTAAATGTAAATTAATTATGTTTTATTATTATACAATTTCCACACACAATTGTGCATTTATACAAATATTAAGTGCATAATGATGACAAATGAGATCTTGTAAGTATATATTAACTGTTCATAAAATTAGATATTTTTAAAAGTGCATCACTTGTTCATTTGAATTAAACTGTGTATAAGAATATAGTTTACAGATAGTGCAAAATATCTATAAAGCAATCCCTTCTAATAAATCCTGGACATATTTTTATAACAACAAAACATACACTTTTTTGTATAATTTTTAATGCAAGTATTATTAGTCCCTAAAGAACTATTGTTTTCATTTTGTGATTTTGCATTCGAAACATTAAAAGTCTGAATACCTTTTCAAGCTGTTGCCACAAATTATTGCAGCCCTGTATTAAAGAAATTAAATAATGAAGAATCTGCATATATATGTATGTAGATTTCTCCAAATGTGATAAAACAATGGTACCTAGAGCCATCCAATTTTAAATAATGTACGTTTCCACCTGAATATGCACATCTGGAAACCCGAATTTGGAATTTGTTTTATTATCCATTTCACATTTTGTAAAACTTTAACGAATTTTTGATGAACAAATTCAAACGATTTAAAAGCCAGCAATGGCAACACTCTACAGGAAAAAAAAACTTTTTATCTAAAGCGCACGGAACTGTGTATTAGAAATTCTAAAGATATACTCTTTTTAGAATTATTTTGTGAGATATTGATGTTGAACTGAATTTTATGGTTTAAGTTCAAAGAACATGGTATTTAATAAATAAAGGTAACACTCAGAATGTTAAAAATGCCCCTTTGGACGTAATTTAAAATCTGAAACCCTTCAGTTTTTATTTATTTATTTATTTATTATTATTTATCATTATTATTATTTATTTTGAATTTTTATAAGTCGATCATATTCAAGGTCCATCTACTAATTGTATAAGGTATTTCTCCCATCTTCTTCACATGCCTTTGCAGTGTAATGGTCAGCACGGTCGACGCGTATTCCAGGGATACGTGGTTTGAGTCCCAGCGAAGGCATTGCTCAATTTTCAAAAAAAAAAAAAAAAAAAAAAAGGTGGTGGATGATGATTCTCCACCACCGAGATTTGGCAACCGAGTCCCCTGATTTCCAGTCGCCCTTTAAAAGGGTAAGTATATAAGGTATTTATCCCACCTTCTTCACATGCCTTTCAGGTGTAATGGTCAGCAGGCTCAATGAGTATTCGAGAGTCCGTGGTTCGAGTCCTGGAGAGGATATTGCTCATTCTTCATGACTCTTGCTTCTAAATAGCCTAATGTCTCTACAACTGAAGAGCAAAATGTCTGGATTTGTATATATGTAAAATACCAGTTGTGGTTAACAGATTAAGTGAACAGAATTTCTATGCAAATAGTGTGGAAACAGTACACGATTTGTGATTCAGGTTCATGAAATATGGACTAAATATGCATACATACCACAAGACTTGCCCAAAAAATGCCTGAAAACTATGAGCAGAACACAATCGGTTCATGAAATAGAACAAATATGCATACATACCACAAGACTTACCCAAAAAATGCCCGAAAGCTATGAGCAAGAAGGTCATTGGATTTCATCATTTTGTCATTCAATGTCAGAAAACACATCAATTTCAAAATTGGGACAAATTGTAAAGTCCATCTTCAATTTCATGTTCTAAATAACAACTGTTGATATGCTGCTGCTGAAGACTGAGAAGACAAGTAAACATAAAAGCCATTATGCAGTTGCTCTACCTTGAGGTGCTGATGAGAAGAAGCTACCACTCATACTGATTTTCAAATGATGAACTATGCCAAAAGAACACATTCCTAAAGGAGTAATTGTCCATGATTATGACAAGGGCTGGATAGATCAAGATGGGATGAAGTTATGGTTTGAGAAAGTTTACCACAGGACTCTTACGCAAACCTGCTGTTTGGTGCTTGATCAGTTCAGAGCACGCAAAACAGATATGACAAAAAAAAGGGGGGTGTTGCTGCAGGCCAATTAACAAAACTTATTGACACATCTGGAAACATGTAAGAGACTGGTCCTCAGCTCCACCCTCTTACCATCAGCATTAAACCTTTCAGTGTTGCCATGACAGAGAAATGGAGTGAATAGATGATAAAGTTTTTTGTGTGCAATTTGACACAAATAGGAAGAGTGAAAAAGCCAATTATATAAGAAGTTTGTATTTGGATGAAAAAAAAAATCCTAGAATATCGACTAAGATTGCTGTCAAGTCATTTAAGATGCATGGCATCTGAAATTGCCCAGATGGAACTGAAGATGAGGCAATACATGAAAACAGTGATTTGTCATCAGACACATGTGAAGTCCAACTAATGGATGGGCCATTCTGGTTTGGTTTATTTAAGGTTTATTTGATTATAGAAAAGGTGGCTATCTGCCTGAAGGAATGGATGCCTTCATGGAGAACTTTCTAAGGCAAACTACCTCGTATACACATTACACATAGGAAAAACCATAAAAACGCCCATGCAGTCAGCCCATTAGGATTCTAACCCAGACTCAAGTCTTCAGAGACTTCATCACTCAGCCACTGTGAGGTAGGTAGGAGTTCTCAATGCGAATGCAAGTTATATACTCAATAAACATTGATTTCAATAACTTTACGTAAAAATTTTTTAAATGTATTTAATATAGCATGCCAATAAAAAAACTGTCCGTCAAACAAATAATTTTTCACTTTTTTCAATTTTTAGGTCCCAAAATCAAAGTGTGCCCTATATGCGAAATAAGGTATATGTCAGCAACCAACAGCTATGAAAATAAAGGCATGGTAAGAACTTTTGTAGACATGGTGTGTGGTATCATATGAAAACCATTAATTCAAAAATAATGTGCTTCAGAAAAATTAATTATAATTTCAGATTAGGAAGAGAAAATAACCATGTAAAACATTTAGGGAATTTCATAAACTCCATTTGCTAGATAGTTATTTAAATTCATAGTTATTTTGTGCAATGCTTAGCCACAACATAAAAATTAGGTAACAAAAATTAGAAGGTACACTGACATGTCATGTATTTTCCCATAATAAAAATCTCAGTGAAAATCAATAATAAATGTAACTTACGAATTGTATTCTGATTTTCAGTTAGCTGATGAGGTATGAAATTCAATGCAGGCAAATGAAGTAAATGCTGTCTATATTGAAGCATCTGGCGTGAAAATTTTTCTGGTCCTTTGATAGTAACACTCTGATAGATGGAAATATATAAGTTTACATAAATATTAAGATCCAGGAATTCACATGTAATTTATAAAATGCATTACTTAACTATGTAGCAATAAAAAAACTGAAAAGTTTGTTTTACCTTAATGTGAAACTTTGGCTTGAGACGAGATTGCACAGTTATATTGCAATCATTGAGGAATTCAACATACTCTATAATTAAAAAGACATTATTTTATTAGATCATAGTAGATACATTTTTGATTAAAAACACAAAGGCAATAAATTACCTTAAAGGTTACTTGACACATAAATGCCTATAAAATCAATTTTGCATTTTTTTTTATTAAAAGAGAAACAAAAGCAACACCTGGATATCAGATTATGAATATGTATATCACTTTTTATTATAAAAGAAACAAAAGCAACACTGGATATTAGATTAAAGAAAATGGCTATCACTGATAGTCTAACAGGTGACTTTATGTATAATACCAGTTATTTTTAGCTGCAACGAAAAAAAAAAAGAAAAAACAATGGCAGGAACTATCAAACCAAAATTTTAGGACACAAACAACTTGTTCTTCAACCGACCCCTCTTTTCCATGAGCTTGTATTATAGGATACCCAAATACCTGACAATCCTCCTTTTTCACAAAATTAGAAAATAAATTTTACTTCCACCTCATTTAATATGCATAATAAAAAATTTTAAGAAATCTTAAAATGCTCTATCTGCTAATGAGCAAAAAAGGAATAAAAATGTATTTAAGTAATTTAAAATTTATTAATTTATGATTTTTTAATATAATGACAGCACTACAGTATTATTTCTTTCTTACAACATCCACAAAGGTACACAAACAATATATCAAAACAATGGTAATCATTTCACGCACCAGTCAACAAAATTGCCACTCCATTAAAAATGTATTTCATTTTGATCAAACTCAGAGCATCAAATAACCCATCATCCATACTGTTTATATATATAAGGCAGTCTCAAACCTTGATCACAACTGTAAAAAAAAGTATCATGGGGCCCTGATAATTCTTCTGTGCTTCACACTTGCTTCTCAAACCATACTGATACTAGCTTAGGGTTGCAAATTGGATACCTCTAGTATGAAGTTTAAGCAGCTTGTACATAAACAAATCTTCGGCATTATTTTTAAACTATGCGAAGAAAAAGACTTCGAAAACATTATCTACTTTAAAATGAATTGTAATCAAAAAAACTTTCCATAGAATTAGATTAGCACATTATTAAAAAAAGCAAACCTATTCAGGAAAATGACACAAAAATAATATTAAGAAGAATGATTTTGATTGCTGTGTAGCACCTTGAAAATAACAAGAAGCTCAACTGCTCTCTCAAAAGTTCACTATAACAATATTAATACTTTAATATACATAAAACGTAGAACACATACCGCCATTTGCATCTCTCGTCTCAACAATATCAAAAGCAACACACAATGGCAAAAAATCCTGAAAAGAAAGTAGAATATACATTCTTAATATACATGCATTACATATATATAATATAATGACTATTCCAGTGCACACTC
>KK120847.1:2636548-2683895 GCA_000611955.2 Stegodyphus mimosarum
CTAAGTAACATATTATTAGCATTTTTAATAAGCATTTTTTTAAAATACTCTTCCATAGATGATAACCAAGTAAACTCAAGAAATCAGAACTTATTGATAAAAATAATTTTCAGAGGATGAAATAAATTTGAATGGTGCATAATTGGAGTGTGGTCAGTAACTTTTAAATGCAAATGATACAAAAATACTTCCATGTAAAAGAATTATTTTTATTCTTTATGTTTGCTGTTTGTATTAACTTTTGTCAAAACTTTTAACTGTATATTGGAAAACTTAACTCTAGTTTTGGGCTTTTAACTGTATATTGCAAAACTGTGACTCGAGTTCATAAGTTGCAACACCAACATTTTCAAAACTGAATGAAGTAAAATCTGAAATTTTCCAAAGAAAAAACTTTTATTAGGAGGAAGGTTCATTTGCTACAGAAAAAAAAACATGCATGACTAACTAGCATATTGCATGCTTATTTCATTCATTTGCCGTCAACTTGAAATTTGCGGAATTAAATTACATACTCGACAAAAATAGCTCATGACATGAAAACATTTCTTGCCTCCTTGCAAAAGTTCTTACCTAACTTTGTAAATTGCAGTAGTTACTATTAATTTTCATCATTTTTCTTATTTTCTAATTCCCATGATATGAAATGGTCTTATTTTTCTTCTACAAGTAATCTAAAATAATACCAGAAATAATGTTTCTGGGTGCAAATACTGAAATAACAAAGCTCCTTAAAAATTTTGAGAAATATTAAGCTGTATATAAGTCATAAAAAATCACTGGGTTGGTGAGTGTACAGTTAAGAATCAAATGAGCTGACAGTTCGTTTCTGTGTGAAGATTTCTCTAATTATCAGTAATGCCTGAAAAGTGATGTTATAACATTTTATTCAAATACTGTTCTAGGAACGGTTAACAAGACAAACAAATACACATAACTAAAAAAAGGATGAAAAGAGAAAGGGCAGAAACAATTACATTAACATAAGAGTATGGTTAACATTACATACAAAATCAAAATTTCATGCATTTTAGCTCTAAAACTTAAATAGCAAGTAAAGATTTAAGTTGCCTTTTATTTCACAGGATGCAGCTTTAAATGCATGAAGTACATTACACAAAATCATGTTTACATGAAGAACATTACACAAAATCATGTTTATCTAACTGATACAGGCAAGAGAATAGGGACTGTTTTCAGCACCTAAAAGTAAAGACGAATGCTGTACTTATTTGAAAATAAGAACCTTTTTTTTTCTTTCCAATATCTGATAAGATCTGGAAAATAAGAACCCCTTTTTTCTTAATATCTGGTAAAATCTAATTCGGAATTTTAATAAATAAAATTGCAGAATGATAAAGCACTTTAATTATAATAAATTATATAAGACAATTACACTGTTAATATTTAAATTATCACATAGTATATAGGATAATTACACTCTTAATATTTTAACTATCATATACTATACAGGACAATTACACTATTAATATAATACATAAAACTACACAGAAAATTCCCACAGATATTATTGTTAACATGAAAAATCATGAAAAACCTAGAGGCTTTTCATATCTGAAGGTTATGTAGAAGTTTTCCATACTACATAACAGAGCCTTTATAAAAAAAAATTCCAAATTGGTAAATTTGTCCTACAGCCATTCTATAATACATCACTCAGATCATTAAACCTATTATAACCCAATTCACAAATGAAACAGTATTTTAGGTGAAGTCTCGTTTTTGGATAAATATGGTAGTTTTTAAAAATATATAGAAGAAATATATTAAAATATATTTAAATATAAAAATGGCAGTAAAAGCTCAGCTGTTCATAAAGTTCAGTAAATGCGCAATTCCAAATACATAAAAATTCCAAATAGTTGAGCTTGCAGAATTCACATTAGAAAAACTAAATCAATGGGAAACATTTCTGCTCTAATTGTTTTTTTTTTAATTATTTTTGTTATTAACTTAAAATATCAAAACATTACATTTAAAATCATATACGATTTTGGGTAAAGAAGTACTTTTAGGACATGAAAGCCAATGTATTTCACTGGCGTTAAAAATGAACGTAAAACATCTGATCCGGTTACGAAAGCATGCCGAATGCAAGACGTCATGTATCATTCTAGCAAAAGTTTAAACAAATAGATCATTCTTTAAGTTATTTAACAGAGATACAAATTACAGATATAGCATGAAAAAAACTTCTCATAATTTTTCATAGTGTGGCTTTTTTTACACATGGATTCTACAACTTCCAAAATGCTCCCCTCCATGCTATCCCAAATATTTTTCAAAGACCAAGGAAGGACTTGCCTGTGCCTTATGTCCAATATAAAGATCACTGAATTACAAATATCTGGAAAGGACACTTGCAACAATTCATCATCATCTTCAAGTTGGAGGCATTTGCAATCTTTAGAGCACTGAGGAAACCACAACAGAAAATAATCGATATACAGTTATATACAATAACATCTCATCTGGCCATTCCAAATCTGTTTCTTCTCTCACAGCTATTCAAGGACAATTAATTATACATTAACACACAGCACCATTCAACTAAAAGCACATGATGGACTTGAAGGCAATATAAACACCTGAATATCTAGCCAAAGAGTTAGCATATGACACTGATGGAAAGACAATGCCACATTTCAGCATCCTCATCCCATTTTAAATGTATTCTCCAGCCATGGTCTTTCAAACTTATTTAAAAAAACATGGCATCACTAACACTGATGTCTGTGTTTACGGCCAAGACATCAACTGTGACCATTACATATACAGTTGATCCTATTACCATCACTTTACATTTACAACCACAATCACATAACACAAAAACCTAGCGGCATACAAACACATCTTGGTTACAAATCAGGCAGCAATCATCAAAATCTGCAAGGTCCTGGATTCACTGTCATCCCTAGGACAGGACATGTGCCAGGCTCACCGAGCAAAGAATTTGTCTGTGCAAATCTTGCACCTCATCTAATATCACCGAGCAAAGAATTTGTCTGTGCAAATCTTGCACCTCATCTAATATCATCTTATTTGTGCAGTATACGCATATGTGACTCAGTGCAAGCAAAACTGACAAGTAACATGTTTACAGTAGAAACTGTACTGAATTATGAGCAAACTTTGGTCTTCTATATACAATTGCTTACTACTGTTTATGTATCTTATGTGCAGTGTTTTTATGATTTATGTTCATATATGCTTCTTATGTATTTTATTCATATTTATTTATGTTTTATATCTGTGTTTTATTTTTTACGTTCCATGTTTCATATCCTGGTACTTCAAAATGCTACTTGCATCCACTGCCTCCAAAATAACAGCCATTATATTGCCATCTAGACCATATATTGCTACTTGCATCCACTGCCTCCAAAATAACAGCCATTCTATTGCCATCTAGACTGTATAGCCATGTAGCTTACTTTATTTTTCAATAAATACTGGATAGTGGAGGATGAGGAATATACACCCTCTTAACTCTAGCACACACCAGGTGCTCCCATTTTCATCACCTGCCACCTGTCCCAAACATTTTATCACTTTTTTACATTGACAGGGGAAAATGGTACTTACAAAAATTGATTTTGGATTAAGGAAGAAAGAACTTTGTATGATTTAACTGAGACATCATGCTGATCCATAATTAGCCCCGTAGCGAGCGATCACGTAGGTGTGTAGCAATCTCGAGAACAACTCAACGCTTATAAATTTGAAAGAGTTGGAATTCTTGAACCTAGCACAACGGAGCTATTTTGGGCTAGTGGTAAAGAATTTGACTTGCAGTAAACTGACCCAGGCTTGGGCCCCACTCATGCGATGCTGCACTTCTATAATATGGCGTTAATAGATAGCGAAGCAAGCAACTACCGAGGCTTCATGGCCCACATGATCACTACAACACTAAATCCCATCATTAGCTGTTTGGCAATAATGTGTACATGTTAATAGCATTACGGACTCTAATGGTGTTACAAATCTCTCATTCACAAACTTTTGAAGGGGAAAATTTTTCTAAAATTCTAAAATATTTTGTTACTTTATGGTTAGTTGAGGCTTTTTAAGCAAATGAATAACTTTATGAGATTTACCGGCTCTATCTCAGCCATTTACACAATAGTAATCATATGCTTGATCAGTTAATTAAACTAGTTTTCATTAAAAACAGATATTGTTCTCAATAATTATATACACTTTTTTTTACACAATAACACTACTTTTTATACATTCTGCATAAACTTCTAAATCCCCTTTTTAAACTTTTTTATTTATATAAAAAGTAATGGGTCAGTAATTACAGGGTAAGAATTTTCATTTATATTTACAATTAATCACTTTTTAAACTGCTGGAATAATATCCCACAAATAAAACTAAAACAATCGCCATAAAAAATGAACATATTACTCTATAAACACAAATTCTTTACCGCAAAATGACACTTATAAAAAATATGAAATACTCATAATAATTAAAATAATTTATAATTTCCATTAGTTTCCAGTTTTGGAAATCTGTAATACTGCCAATACCTGTGTTTGGTACTCATAAATTTCTTCATGCAATGGTTTAAAAATTCAGTTTTTTACTGAAACCACTGATGCTCTATTTTTATAGCTTAATGTTGATTCTTTTAGAACAACACAGGTTTTAATTAATATTACATCCAGTCATAAAAAAGATACTTTCAGTTATAAACTGAATGCAGAATTCACTCTTTCTCAACACAATACAATGAGACCTCTTGCTTTTCAATACAGAAAAATTAGCTCTTTAAAAAGAAAGAAATTGGGTTTGAAAAAAAACACAACTAGTTTTTTTAATTTATTGCATAAAAATTGTATTTCTCCTTCATTTCTGAATTGAACAGTGTTTTATAATCATAACAGTGGATATGTATTCAACTGAAAAATAACCGCAAAAAAAATTATCAAACATTTCATATTAATACACAATATTCTTATACAATAAAGTAACAAAATATTCAGAACTATGAACAAAAAGCATTCAATGCATTTATTAGATTTCATAAATTAAAGATAAAATAATTTAGCCTCATTTTGGCTTACATACCATAATTTCTTGCCATGCCATATATACACAGTCTAAACTTCCATGTATTTTCACTGAACTCTTCTGCAATCCAGAAGCATTCAATGGTGGAAACACTATTTTTGCTCCAGTTCTTTTCATTATTTCTTGAATGTTACTTGAATTGGTTCCTTTCACAAATGCATGATGGTATGGCATAACATCTATTACCATATAAACATGGGGTAGTTCACTCTGAAATTAGATGCATGTTTTAATTTATTATTGCAACAGAGTCCGACATTCATCTATTGCCTCCCAATCTTAAACAATTTTCGACAGATCTAACAAACTAAGTAAAGATATATTTATTACATAAGTTGAAATTCATAACAAGCATGTTTTTTTCCAAAAATTCTGAATAAATAGAAAACTGCAGATTTTGTTTGAGATACCACATTTTATTGGAAAAAAAATTATGTGGATTAATTTTCTATACATCAAGCAAAATTAAAAAAAGGCGGGGGAAGTAGCATATTTTTTATACAATAAAAACTTCACAACGGGCCAGAGCTGTGGTTACATATATTTTCACCTGAGGCAAAGATGTGCCCCTACATGCAATGCAACATGTCTGGCTATTTGATCACAAAAATGACACAGTAAATAAACATATACATATATAAGAAGAAGAAGAATATATACAGATACACAAAATAATAATAATAATAACAAACATACACACAATAAATGTTAATTACATGTCTATACTTTTATATTCACAAAAGATAACTATTTTAAATCAGAACACCATATTCTTTAACTAATATTCAATCGCAGCTTCATACATTAAAAAAACTACACATATTATGAATTAAGAGTTTTAACATGAAAAGCATTAAAAATTTCTTTTTTGAGAAATGGCAAATAACATTTTAAATAATATTAACAGAAATGTAACTAATATAAAAAGTGCTGCACTAATTTTTCAAGCCAAAATAACCCTATTTTTCCTGCTTTTATTGAAGCAAAATCGTCAGTAATTTTTCAAAATCTACTTGATCACTTAACTCATGTTCTACAGAGATAACAGACACAAGCTTCTTTTTGTTACCGGTAATGTGAAAATATTTTTAATGCTGTTTCCAAATTAACATACAACTCAACTATTAAATTCTAAACTATATTCCTGAATTATTTTTAAAAGACCTAAGCTTGTAGCTGCTTTACTGCCCAAAATTAGTGATGCAGCTAGATATTACTGACTGTATTTCTCTTTCAGGTATTTGACTGAATTCCTGCTTCATTTACACAGACTCCAAACCACAGCTAAACTTGTCAGTAGTTAACGAGTGAACGACATTTTTTCAACTTTGAAATTGTGCATGTAAAGCATATTTTTAAATTAACTGTTAAATGCACTTGATCCATAAATACAAAAAATTTATGCAGATATACCACTGAATCTGTAACACTGAATCTGAAATAAATATTTTAAATCACAAATAATCATAACTGGAAATATATACATAAAATATATATTGTTATGAGATTTCTTGATTCCAATATGAGATTTCTTGATTCCAATCTTAAATTCTTAATCAGATTATTTTTTCCTCTAACATGGTTCTTCGTTTGCTTGCATGTTTAATTTTTCAATGAGAACGGCTTCAAAAATTTTATAACTAAATTTGGTCAAAATACTAACCAATACTAACCAACTCTTTTTTTTTAAATAATAATAAATAAAAATTTATAACTAAATTTGGTCAAAATACTAACCAATACTAACCAACTCTTTTTTTTTTTTAAATAATAATAAATAGGGGAAATAATCCTCCCATGGTAGAATTCGAAAACACTGAATGTACAAGCTGTTCCGAACTTTCCAAAACTAAAACTAGAAGGTTGTGTTCAATTAAAACAATTAAAAAATCAAATTAAAATTCAGCTTTCATAACATCCATTTCATCATCTTTTGTGAAGAAATTTTATATCTCTTACTTTCACAGTTCCAATATTTCTATGCATTTGAGAAAACACTTGCCATTCACAGTCACTTTTTACACCTTACAGAAACTTTAGATACAGAAATTTTGCAGAATACGAATGCCTCTCAGCACTACATGCAAATCTGCAACCCACATCACCAACAATAACAATTACTTTATATGCTCTTAAGATATCAGTACTCAGCGCAAAAAACAAAAATGGGACAGTTCTATATTTCCCATTCTACTGGCCTGATTGACAATATTCCAATTGCGTTTTCCATGTCTCGAAAGCACGACTTAGTATATGTACTAGATTTATGTATAACATTGTTCAAATATAGGTATTCTGACATAAAATCGGACTTTTTCTGAAACTACATGCCAGTTTTTTTCCATATTTAGATTCTACGACTCAAATTTTGCCAAGTTTTGAAAAAATCGCATGAGTTAAATCTTTAAAAAATTAGCTCTCAAAATTTTAGCTCCTCAATGTAACTCAATCTGGTATGTATTTATTAATATCTCTTTTTTATTATTATACTTACTCGATTCCTTCTTTCACAGTTCGAAATTTAGGTTCACTCCAAACAATCATTTTTAAAATTTGTATTTTTAAATAATTTTTATATTTTTTTAAATTTTGAATTATAACCTATAAAATTCTTACAATCAACTTGAAGTAGATATATTTCTAAGTATACCTATAAAAAAGTAGAGCTTTTTATTCAAAATTTTCGAAGAATACGTGAATTTATATATTGGTGCATTTTGAAAATTGGCATATTTGCTGAAAGCGATAACATCTAACGTGGTTTATGCACTTTGCTGAAATTATTTGAAAGAAGAACGATATGACTTTTTTTCTGCTCATGGCACAGTGTAAAAACGTAAGAATGATTTGACTTTTTTTCAGCTCCATTACAATGGAAGCGATAGGAAAGTAGGTTGCCACATATTAAGAAGTTCCCCAAGTGAGTTTATTCTTAGTGCAAACTGAAAAAAATTTGCCAAATTAAATTTTTGAATTACTTCATAAATTTGACATCAAATTTTAAAATATTTAATATTTAGGCATAATTTGAGTCGTAGCATCGAAATATGGATACAAATTTACGTTATTTCAGAAAAAGACCCCCATTTTCTGTCCCTATGTTAGAGCAATGCTATATATAAATCTAATATATATCCTAAGTCGCGCTTTCGAGACATGAAAAACGCAATTTGAATTTCATTAATTGGCTCAGTAGAATGGAGATATAAACTGCTCCCGCCTTTTTTTTTCTGCGCAGTATATACCATACAGAATACAAAGATAATGAACTTGCAGACTCTTTAGCCAAAGAAGTCTCTAAAAATATACATTAGAAATATAAATACACATCAACATTCTCTCCCAGCAACCTGCACCCATCAATGCAACAATGGCTACAAGCATAGATCACTATTGCACTCAGTTTAACAGCCTGGGATTTCATTTCACAAGTCAGCACCAATACACTATACTTTGTACCACACTTGTAGTGGACATGGCCCTTTTTCACTTGTTTTATACTACTTCCCTTGTTTTACTACAGATATATTTGGTACAGATATTGTGTTTGTGGAGAACAAGATTTACAAAAACCATTAGCAACAACCTGTCCACTGACTTCAATACACCATATACACATTCCAACACTGAACATCAGTGCTTACAAAGGGTATATTCTCGAGACTCCAGTAATGCAACAATAACTTTGTAAAATTATCAATATTTTGTCATAGTTTGGACAAAACATTGCTGCCACATAAAAGTCACAATTCCTCTCCTTTGCTTTGACAAAATACAAGTACTTCTACATAATAGTAACATTTGCAAAAACTAATAACTTTAGCTGGTATTACTGCAAATTCCATCATGTATCATCTGATCCAAGCTTGCTTAATGCACACATAATTTTTCATCAGTGGCAATAAACAGATTTCCAGGCATCTAAAATAACAGTACACTTAGGCAAGAAAACATAAAAAGAATGTACATTATATATACACAAATAGATGCAGATACAGTTGTCATATTCTTACTTTATGTATATGTATGTCTATGTACATATACATCTGTTATAGTCAAAATGTAAATCCTCAACATCAATGAAATGACTATCATATGTTAACATAACCTACCAATTGTTAACAAATGCTCCTATAACATGGTTACATTCTACACCAAATGTGGCATTATGGGTCCCTGGGAATGAGTTGCTTTTGGATATTGAAAGGTGAAGAATAAAACCTGATCATATGTGTTAAATACCAGGCATCCTCATCTTCAGTCACTTGTATCATTTGTAGGATATGAGTCTTCGAACAAAAGGCTTGATAATTTTAGCCTCTCATTCTGAAGCATTCACAAACTTTAAAAATTCTACTTTTAATCACAATGTATAAAAAGCATGTGCTATGTTTTCTCACCATAGTATAACAATATAGCACCTTGCAGTGTAAACAAGCCCTGCACTGCAGGATGCTTGATTGGTAAGATAACAATCGGAATTTGCATATCAACAATTAACTACTCTTCACAAGCTTCCAGATCTCAATTTAACACATTATACATGACACAGTGAATGTGATGAATAAGTTGGGTTCCGTTTTGCATACCATTTACAATGGCCCCTTTCTGTAAAGCCCATAGTTTTGGGGGTATTCTTCACATTGCATAGTTTTTAACGAATTTTCATACGAGTTACAACACAGAATCTGTGGTAGTTGAGGTCTATGCAATTATATCAGAGGTTCCCAATAAAGTACTGAGCTCCTGAAATTTTAATCCATTAAGATCAAAGGGATTGATTGATAGATAAATATGTACTGGCAGGCAGCTGAAAAGCATAATTAAGATACTATTAATTACAAAAAAAATTATTAATAAACCTGATACCTTATACAGTAAGGAAGAAACCATATAAAATAAATATAAGGGACAAAACACAAAAATTTCTTAACATAATAACAAAAAACAATAGTATTTTTTTAAAGTTAAATTTTTATGCAATATTAAAAAATAAAATACAAGAACAAAAGGAAACACAGCCAAAATATCAGCAAGAACGACATAGTTCAACTCATATAGATGAAATAGCCGAAACTATTAAACAGCAAGTGATCTCTAAATTAAGGGTTAATAAATCTGGCACATGGTGAATGAATCAACTTTTGGAAGAAATAGCATTTTAACGCATGTGCATTATTTACTGAAGCTAAAGTAGAAATAATACAGATTTTCTTGCACAAAGCTTCTTGAAGCATACACAAGAGAAAACATATGTCACTGTATCACTATTTTCAGAACGTTTTCTAGCAATATGATGTTTTTCCATTCATCATCACTGCAGTCTGTTGTGGCATGACACTAGTGATAGCTGGAAAATATTGAGGGTTTATGTATCTGAAAAATAAAATGCCTAACATTTGGACTGAACCTTTTTTTTTTTGGAGGGTGGGGAGCAGCAATATTTAATTGCAAAAAACACTCAGCAAAAGCTGTTTTAATGCTATGCATCAATGCAATACATACTATTAAAGCATTCAATGGCCATCTTTTTGCACAACTGAGTTAACCACAGTGATGAAAGTTACAACAGTTTGTTTCTTCACATGCAGATATGCTGGTTTTCTAAGGGTAACAGTTTGTAGAATTTTACAGACATTTTTAATACCATATGTAGAATTTTATACATATTTTTAATATCATATCTTTCCTTGAAATTGACAATTCCGTGGTGAAAGAATTAATAAAACTAGAAATATATACGTATTCTACTTGGCTGATATATACAGAGAGAGATCTACTGTCTAAAAGCACACACAACAAACTGCAAGAAAGAGATGTCAATTTCATTGAAGCTAGAATGATTATTTTCGGCTTTCATTTTAACACTGTCTATTGTTGCAGAGGAGTACTACATTTCCTTAGAAAATATATTACTCTATACAACACACTTGCAAAATTGCAAAATTTAAAAGAATATTTTTAATGTTCGCTTCCAAACCATCGAAAATTTGAATGTGCCAACACAGCTTACTGAATTTCGGAACATTGATACATTCTGATCTTAACATTAAGATGCAAGAAGAGTTGATTGTACTGAAGGAGAATGTTCAGTCATAAGCCTTATTAAAAAAACCTGCATGCATTAAATTGAATTAAAAAGTCATTTGAAAAGGGAATCTCAAAAGTTGTTTTCATACCAATATTATTGCTTTTACCCTCTTCTTATGGAAAACAAGAAATAACTAAATATTCCTGGAAATCGTGATTTAATTACACTCATGTCCATAAATTAAGGATAATTTGGAGTCACACGGAAATTGAACTCTAAAATAAATATATCACCTGTAAAATCACTACACACATCTTCAAGAATCATATGCAAATTTCAGGAAGTAACCAGATGGCACCAATGGTACGTCACAATGACGAGAGTGTAAGAGAGTGATAATAGGCAAAAAACTAAAATTGTTCGCAGGCACTTTTATAAGCATTTCAGTGCAATAACCGAATAGTTATGACACAAAGGATGCATTTGGACGATTTTTTACGTGGTAGAATTATCGGCCATCTGGAATGTGGGCGTACCCAACTGGCAGTATCAGAAGAACTTGGAATTGCCCACAATGTCATCTCCAGGCTTTGGCAACAATTCCAAGATGATGGTAATGTAAGTAGACGTTACAGCAGAGGTCGCCCCAGAGTTACAACGTCGATTCACCGGTATTTGGCAGTTATTGCCAAAAGAAACAGAGGGAGCACAGCTTCAGACCTGTCTCGTCAGCTCTCTTCAGCCATTGGTACGACAATTTCAAGGCAGACCGTGTGCAGACGCTTAGGGCAGATTGGTCTATATGTTCGTAGACCTGTCAGATGCGTTCCACTTACTGCAACTCTCTGTCGCCTGCCGTTAGCCTGGAGTAGAGAGCATGCATTGTGGACACCGCAACAATGGGCTTGTGTGATGTTTTCCGACGAGTCCAGGTTTAGCTTGCAGTCTGATTTTCGAAAGACTTTCACATGGAGAGCTCCAGGTACCCTTTACCACCAAAAAAACATCATTGAATGACACTGTTACGGTGGTGTAGGAGTGCTCGTTTGGGGTGGAATTATTCTGGGTTCCAGAACTGACCTGCATGTTCAAATTGGAACCATGACAAGCCAAATCTATCGGTATGTCACTCTGGAACAACATGTACATTTCTTTTGGGGTGCCATTAGTGCACAATTTGTGTTTATGGATGACAACGCCCGTCCTCATGGTGCAAAGATCGTAAGCGAATGCCTTCAATTGGAGGATATCACCCGTATGGACTGGCCAGCATTTTCACCGGACTTGAATCCAGTAGAGCACGCGTGGGACATGCTTGGCCGACGAGTTGCAGCCCGTCAACCTCCTCCTACATGTCTACCGGAACTTCGGAGAGCATTGCTTTTTGAGTGGTGTAATATTCCCCAAAATTAGATCGATAATTTGATACTCAGCATGCCTAGGCGTTGTACGGACTGTATTGCATCGTCTGGGAGACATACAATGTATTAACAATCATACCAACCATGTAATATTGGTTTTTTGTAAATAGGTTTTTTTCGTAATTTGCTCCAGGGATAAAAAATCGCTAATTTTTTTAATATCATCAAACATATAGCACCTTTTTTTGCTCTTTACCTTTTGTTTAATAAATAAACTTTACAAATAAGTCAAATTTGTTTTGCTTCTAACTCTTCTTTTGCCTGATTTTGCATTATCCTTAATTTATGGACATAAGTGTATTTTAAACAATTTTATATTTTATGGCAAATATAAATGAGACAGTAATAAAAAAAAACCTGACTGATGTGGCCAGCAGCATGACTTCTCACAAATTTCATGTTTATAATAGCAAACAAGGTTTAAGTTGATTCTTTGCGAACAAAATCTAATCTGACGTTTCCGTAAACAGAAAGGTCACCAATACAAAATTTTGTATTTTATTAGGCATAATTGACTGTAAAACCTGGTTTTTCTAAATTTATAATACGATACTTGTCTATTTATTTATTCATTGTTTTAATCAAGAATTGTATTTTGAACAGCTGAATAATATATATATTAATTAAGAAGATTAAGTGTTTATAATACATTTAAAATAAATACTTTGAAATGAATACCTAACTTCCAGGACCAGTAAGTAAGTAATATATGCTTTAAAATTTAAATATATGCTTTCAAAGTATTATTTGCTTTTGTGCCTCATTATCATCATCAACAATGAGTGCATGTTTTTGTATTATCATTCCTGCATTACAAACTTTCTTAAGTTCTGCAAATGGAAATGCTGTTATAAAAAATCCCTCCCAATATAAACAAACATCATGTCTAGATAAACACGTGTTGCATTATTTCAGATCAATCTCTCATTATGAAAATTCTATATTTTTCCATGAAAATCTGTTCAGTAGCAGAGTTCCAAGTAAAGTACCACATCCAGTTTATTGTATATAGTCATGTTGGTTTCAATCATGATCATATATACCAGTTTTAAATACTAACTAAATATAGGAAGTTTTGGATTACATCATATTTTTTCATGAAAACCTATCTGGTTTATTAATTTTAGAGAGAATCTAGTATGTTGTCACCATTGATATAAAATGCCTTAAAATACTAAAAGGTTCCTAATTATATTTTTATCTAGATTTCGTATCAAAACTGGCCTTCAAGTAAATTCCTACTTCCAGTCGCCCATATTTTACTGAAAATCTAATAAACTCTTTATACGAATGCAGACAGAAAACAAAATAAATACATAAACAAAATTTTAGAACTTTGATGCAAGAGTTAAGGTAGACGAAAAAATCCTCACACAATATACACACAAACAAACATGTATATAAGCTGGCAGGTGGTAAAAATTGCATGAAACCAGTAAGTGAAGCCATTCGATTAATTAAAATTGAATTTTACTACAATTAGAATCTGTGATTTTGTTTCTGAAAATTTGTCTAGACTTGTAAAATTAAAAAATAATAATAATGCAAAAAAAAGTAAAACATAAACCTAATAAACAAACCACTTTTGAAAACTTCTGTTCTTACTTTTAGTCTGTTATATTTAGGTTGCCAACACTTGCAATATGATTAGGCTACATACTGTATATAATGGGGGTTGATGAAGAAAACCATTTTTTTAAACAAAATTGATGCAAGAAAAGGGCTCAGAATCATTGATTTGAATCATTTGGATACTAAATGCTACGCTGTAGCTTTTAAATTACTTAAATGACATCAATTTTTTATTAAATAAATTTAGTTTAATTTTTTGTATACCCATTTTAGTTGCAAAATTTAAGCATTTAACATTTCTTTAATATCAGTTACAGAAAAAAAAATTTTTTCAAAAAAAACTCATTTTCTTATAAAATGATACTTAATCAACCTATTTATAAACTTCCTCTTTTGCTTCTCTTCAAATTCTGTTGACATATTTATCTCTAAAACTATATTTTTACATTTTTTGGCAATATTTCAGGAAATATTTTCGATTAAGACTTCATTCTGTTTCTTACAATATGAAATAAAAAAAAATTTCAAATTTATTTACTTCAAAATGCTATTACTTTCCTCCCACTGAAGTTACATATTATTTGATGCTGTTCTTTCAATAGTCGACATAGTACGGTTATTTGTAATTCATTAGCACTGCTTGCCTTTATGCCCATGGCATAACTTACTTTGAAGGAAAGAAATCGTAAAGTTTTAGTAATAGTAAAAGTATAACTCACTATGAAAGAAAGAAATAACACATCTAATTTATTGGTGACTAATAGGCAACAATCCTGCACTTAATCTCTACCGAAAATCATTTAGCACATATATTCCATAATGGTAAAATCACCATACTTTAATGCAAGCTGTAGTTTTGTTAGAATAATTTTACAATAAATTTTACCATAATTTATTTATTAAAGCTCAAAGTCATTACAACTATTAATGCTGATAACCATCATAATACTGACGAAACTGAAGATGAATTTCATGTTGCAAGTGTTTGGAACTTTTGTCTAATTAAATGTTTCTATTGATGGTTCAAGTTTTGTAACTTCTTCATTTTACTTTTCTTCACCTTTATCACAGAACAAGAATTAATTTCTACAAGCATGTAAAGTAAACCTTGTTACTTTCATTTTAAAAGTTATTGCTGACTGAAAATTTTTTTAACAAATTAGTAAGTAATAAATCTATGCTCTTGGGTTAAACACAGCTCACATAGCAAATTTATGACTGACAGATATTGTGCACATTTTGGAAGGAAGAATAGCTTAATCTTGTACCACTGAAAGATTAAATGTTTGTGTCCACAAATGGCTGAGTGGGTAACACTGTAAAACTTGTCCTAGTATGGTTTATGGTGAACAGTTTGGTTGAACAATAGTTTTCAGTCTTTCCTTAACTTGAATATGAGACAATTTGCTTAGAATATCCATAATGAAAGCATCACTCTTAAAACAGAGAGGCATGCATGCTTTACTATAATCAACGAACTAGAATTAAGCATTTGTACATCTTGTAAAAGCATTAGGTATTTTTGAAGCAGGAGTTATCAAAAATGAGCAACGCCCTCACCGGGACTTGAACAACAGACCTTTCGAATACGCACACACAGTGTGCTGATCTCTACACCATGAAGGCAAGAAAAGAAGGTGGGAGAAATACCTTATGTAGTCCCTCTTTTAAAGGGCAACTGGGTATTAGCGGACCCAATCGCCAAATCCTGGTGGTGGAGAATCATCATCCACCACCTTTTTTTAGTTCAGGCACCACAGCACACACATTAGGATCATTTTGAAAGCAGGAGAGATGAAAAATGATCAACGCCCTCACCAGGACTCGAACCACGGACCTCTCGAATATGCGCCGGGTGTGCTGACCACTATACACCACGAAGGCATGTGCAGAAGGCAGAAGAAATACCTTATAATCTTTCATTCAGTTATATGAGTTTTACAGCAAGAAAGGCTTATCTGGGCTTGAGCAAACTCCGAAACTCAAAAAAGCTAACCTACATCATATGCTAACTAACTCTAATTTAAATATGACAATAGATCATTCTCATCACACCCCTGCAATATAAGCATAATCTTTAAATGAATAAGATTAAATAATGCTTCATGACTTACCTTTGTTTTTAACTTGCTTCATCAATCAGCTCAAAGGGCTTCAAAGCATTAAATTTCACAAATATCATACGTGTTTGTGAGTAATTTTTTTTTTATATATAGAAGGAAATAAGTTGTTCTAACAAATTATGATGAACTTCGATCTAACAGATTATGATACTAATTTTAGGTATTTTCTAAGTTTTTAAATCAACAGCACTATGGCATTGTTTTTCTTCCTTCACATCTCAGTTTTCAAAAACCATATTTTTTTCAAGTTATTAAACATAATTTTTTATAAAACTTTAGATAGGTTACATTATAATCAAAAGAATAAAACTAACTGTTCTAACTAACAAGTTTTTTAATACTTGTTAATACTAGTTAATACTGGTTAATTTTTAATTCATATTGATACTAAAAAACAGTCTTCCCCAAAAACAATTCAAATTACCTTTTTCATGGTTTTGATATTAAACAATTCATTTTACTCTTTCATTATAAAGAAAATAAGTCAAAAACAAATGAGAAGTCATGTCCAACCCTACACATAAGGGATGTTCAAATAAAAAGGTATGAAACGTCGTAACAACCAAACCAATTGAAATTTTGAAAACAGCTTTTGCATAATGTAGTGAGATAGCGAAGATGCGAATGTAGTGTCCAAAATGGTTGTGCACATGCGCAAGTGCCCGCACATGACACTGGAGTGAAGCAGGCAGCTGTGTGTTCTGTCCAATTGATGCAGCAGTGCGTGTTACGACATCTTGGCATTCATATCGCAAGATTCAACAATTCAGGAGCAGCGAGATGTTTTCAGAATTCTAAATGTGGAAGGGGCTAAACTAGCCAATATTAATCGCCGGAGGTAGCTGTATATGGAGAAGACTGTACATCTGACAAGTCAGCGAGAAATTCAATTTTCATGAAGGCTTGGATTGTTTAAGTGATGATCTCAGACCAGGCCAGCTAAAAATGGTAATCACGGCTGAACTCTTCGACAAGGTGAACAACTTGGTGGGAAGTGACATCTCAAAGGAAAGAGCTTCAATTCAGACAACAAGCTGATGGACACAGTGCAGCACTGGTTCTTGTAACAGCTACAGGAATTCTGGGACGAGGAAACGGAAATTCGGCTCGTTAAACAGTGGGATAACTGGGCTCAGGCCTTTGGTGATTACTTGTGAATAAAGAATTCAGTATATCTTAGTGTCGTTTTGTATCTATAGTGTCGTTTTGTATCTTTCATTTGAACATACCTAATACATTTATACAATCTTGAAAAGGAATGAGGCAGACTAATGTACCGATTTGTTTAATCAGTCCAGCAATATGCATAACTGCTAAAGAAATAACCATAAATAAAACCAACGGTACAGTTCCAGAGTGAATTCAACCACAATACATGCATCCCATTCAGTGATAAATTTTTCAGAAAATAATGAAGCAAACAAATTATGATCTGTTACATTTTATTTTCATATACCATTGTTTAGTCTTCTGATGCTTTTCAAATAAGCCTTTATCAATTAGATCTGGTGTAATAAATTTTTGACGCTTGTGTTGTCATTTATATTCAGTTAGTGGACCTTAGAAAGCTTACAATGGTGAAGTAAGAGTTCTAGTTCAAACTACAAGAAAGCGAATAACAAATGTTGGCAGCATCAAACTTTCTGGGCTAGCTCACCACATTAGTGTAAAAAAGTTTAAATTTCAATACAGTAGTTCCAACAATAAATTCTGGTGCCAGAAAACAGGCATACCATATTGTATTATGAAGAACTCACCATTTTTTAGAATACATTAATGTTATTATTAATTCCTTTCTTAGATCAGCTGGACTGTTGTTTATATTGATACTTCTTATGTGTTCCAAAGTTAAGAACCATAATTTATTTCAAAATTTCTGTAGCTAATTTAGCACCCTTTCCAATTTTTCACCCATGTTCAGGCTCTGACGCAGCCACACAAAAAAATTCTAAATAATTGGAAGCATGTATATAAAAATAAGAAAACGTTGTTTGGAAATATCAAGTTCCACAAAAATGTACACTGTGCCAAAAAAAAAAGATGGGGACAGTTCTACACCTTCTGTGCTACTGGGCCAATTGGTGAAATTCAGCTTGCATTTTTCATGTCCTGAAAGCATGACTTGTATATATTAGATTTATATATAACATTAATCTAACATAGGCATTTTGGCACAAAATCGGACTTTTTCTGAAACGACATGCCAGTTTTTTCCATATTTCGATTCTACTACTCAAATTATGCCAAACTACCAAGTTTTGTACAAATCGCACGCGTCGTTTTAAAAAATTAACTCCTCAATGTTAATTAAATATGATGTATATTTATATCTCTCTTTTTTTTATTAAACTTACTTAATTCCTTATTTTTCGAAAAAATTTTTGTATTACTATCTATAAAATTTTTAACACCCTCTTAAAAGTATAACATATTTCTAGGCACACCTGCAAAAAATTAAAAGAGTTTTTTATTCAAAATTTTTCTAAGATATACACGAAATTCATATTGGCACATTTTGGAAATTTGGCATCTTTTTTCTTGAACGATAATAACATCAAATGTGGTTTATGCACTTTGTTAAAATGATTTTAAAGTATGAACGACGAGTTTTCAGCTCGTCTGCAATGTAAAAAAGGAAAGGAAAATTAGGTTGCTATAAATTTAAAAGTTCGCGAAGTAAATTTCTTGTCCCAAACTGAAAAGAACATGCCAAGATAAATTTTTTAATTTCTCCGTAAATTTTGCACCAAATTTTACAAAACTTAATATGTAGGCATAATTTGAGTCGTAGAATCGAAATATGAAAAAATTGGCAAGTCACTTCAGAAAGAGTCAGATTTCGTGTGAAAATACATATGTTAGAATGATGTTATATATAAATCTAATATATATCCTAAGTGGCACTTTCGAGACATGAAAAACGCAATTTGAATTTCATCAACTGGCGTAGTAGAACAGGAGATACAGAACTGTCCCATTTTTTTTCGCAGCATACATCTTTAGAACCGATTTACTTATAACAATGAAGTTTATTTCTAAATAAGCAAAAACACTTGGTAATAAAATAAAAGCTACTTTTAAATTTCTAAGAAGGGAAACACACAAACTTAAGCTGAACATTCTGCTCAAATTCTGCATACTAGTTAAAAACAGCTTAAAATATCTGCATATATCAAATCTTTCAAAAGCACAAATTACAATATATCAGCAACAAATTTTCAAACACCTTTTTTACGATTACCTTTTGAAGAATTTGAGCTACTATTATGTATTTCGTGGTATGTGAAGTTTCTTAGTAGTCAATTTTCCATACATTCCTGAACTAGTATGAAAGCTAATAGCTTTGCAAACACAGAATTATTTTTAAGTCTTCTTTATATCACTGATAAAAAATATAAGAACTTACTAGAAGCATCTGAAATACAGAAAAAAAGATATCCAAAGCCTACAGAGAAATGAACTAAATAATGATGTTCCACGGCATTTCTCATGAAGACTATTACACCAGCTTTGTTGGCTTTTTAACGTTCTAGAATTTCGGGTTTCTGTATTTCATTCTCAGTGAAAACTCTGTCAAGAATCGAAGATATAAGTTGCTTCATCTTTCTAGCTGCAAAAAAAATTGTCACACCACATTCCTCTCAAATCCAATCCATTGTTTAAATTCTTTTACCGATGTATATTAGCTTACTCTTCAATATGAAATAAGTTATCTAACATTTTTATTTGTTTAAAAAAAAATGTTGAAAAAGGCACAAAACAGACTGTATTGGGTTAGAAAATTTTCTGCATTCTGAATCCAGCACAAATTCCATCAGAGTCTTTGCCAGAACATACGTATACATTAAAAAGATAACTGTTAGAGCCATGATTTTTATTGCACATCAATATGGTTTATTCAGCATTTACATTTTAAAGTAAACTTTCCCTCTGAAATTAACAAGCATTTCATAAACTGTTGTCAACTGACCATTTTCATACACACTTTTGTAATTTTCTAACAAAGAAAATGTGGGAAACAGCAGCATAGAAAATCCTGTTACACATATTGTATCTCCAAGACAGTCAAACCTCAATGCAGAAGAATTATTTTCATACTAAAGACAGTCAACTATCCTCATACCAGTTCCACTGATGGCAAAAAGTGTTGCAATGCTCACATAATTTGAATTGAGTACTGACATGAATATGAAAGAAACAAATTCCTTCATTTCAATCAAATCGGTACCTTTTACTTTACTGCTCTGCATTTCCTATTGTTTTTTCCACATTTCATTTATTTATGGTTTGTCATTTCATACGTAACAAAACATTGTTAGTTAATAATAACTGGCAGACAGAAAAAGGATCCGCATTTCATCTAAGACCTTGAGCTTTATTCTCTTAAAATGGCACTTTAATGATTTAACTGGATTTTCAATAATTATAAAAAAGGTCAAACACCTGCAACAGACCATCGGTACTGATAATTTCTATATTTAAATTTTCTTTCTGCTATTTTTTCTTCGTTTTTTAGTCCTTCATTTCATCAGTTTTTCTGACAGTGCTGAATTACTTGCATGTTTGGAATATGTATATTTATCTTCCAAAATGATATCAAAACCAGTGATATCACTTCCCATTTCATTTAACCTCTACAAAACAGTTTCTTACAAGTATATATCACCATAGCATCCTTGCTTGGACAGCTCCATCATGTACAGTCAACAGGAAAAAAAAGTAATGGAAACAGTCATGCCTCAAATGAAAAATTTTCTTAACATGTAAACAAAACAAAAAAAAAGTTATGCAAATACCCATGTATCTCACATCAATTTTTTTAAATGCTTTAAAACCAACCAGCCTTTTTTACTCTGCCATTTTGTTGATGCTACAGTCAGCTGTCAAGGGGCCCAGAGTGGCCCTCTTGGTGATAAGCACAGATGCGTGGGGTAACATAGCCTGGCTTGAGGACCTGGGTTTGTCTTCATAGGTTCTCCTACCCACTTGCTGATGTGCATTCTAAGTCCTTACTTTTCCCAATCACAGTAACTATCATTTTGGATTCATATCCAAGTTCACTCACAGTCCCCTCTCTCTGGCAGAAGATAAGAAAACAAAATGGACCTAATGACACCCGAAAAAATAACAAATCCTCAATTAAACACACATCATAGTCCAGTTTCTTTTATTTCAAAACTTTTCCAAGAAATTTTTTTGTTGGTCAGAAATTCAGTAGTCTTGTTGGCCTGTAAAATACATCAGTCGGCAAATGACACATCATGTGAACATATTTCACTGCCTAGATGTCATTGTATGTTGCACACATATGAAGATGATAGTTTATTAAAGAATAAGCATATGGATAATAAGGTGTCAGGAATGGTTTGATCCAAGACAGATTCAACCTAACATTACAGCTTTGATGAGCATATGTGGTTTTGGCATATGTTTTTATGAGCATATGTGGTTTTTTTCAATGACTCTTGGTTACTGGTTATGGAAGAAATGCTTCAACAGATAAGTGATAAAACAGATAAATACACAGCGCAAAAATTATCAATAAGTGCTTTCATGCATATGGACGAGTGGATGCTTATGAATAAAGAAGAAACAAAGCACTTATTTGGGTTCACTTTCTGGATGGGATTGTTTAAATATCCTTGCATAACTTTACAATGGTCCATGGATCCTATACATTATCATTCATTCCAACACAAAGTAATGAACAGGAACCGATTTGAGATCCTTTTGAAGATGCTTCGTTTTACAAGCAATGAAACAGCAGATGTCACCAACTGTTTGTTGAAAATCCATCCAATTCTTGATGAGGTGAAAAGTGTTATTATCCAATGGAATTGATTTGTACTGATGAATAAATGATATTTTGTGTATGAATTATATTCCAACAATACATGAAGCAGAAGACATACACAGATGCGGAATAAAAATTTCCAAGCTCAGCTGCAACCGTGCCTACAGTAGCAGAACTTTCAACAAAGTGAGTCTGATGTCAACAAATATCATCATATATATTTATGCAAAAATATATTCCATAAAGGACATATACACTTTGCATGGACAACTAGTACACTAAGGCAATTTTCAAGGGAAAAACTCATTAAAAAAATATCTATGTGATTGATATGCTTTCAAACAATCTATTTAATTGGTACACTTCAAGGATAACTCAAAAGAATAGGTGTCCAAAAAAATGAGATTGGGAGAATGTGGCACACAAGATAGTAAAGAAAGGATCACAGTTTTGAAATGGAAAACAAAGCGCGATATTCTATTACTACCAAGACAGAAGAGGCAACCCGTTGGAACAAAGATAAAAACCACATATAAATCAAAAATAGCTATGGACTACATTGCAGGAAAAAAGTCTATTGATCTGCCAGATCAATGGCCGCATGCAATAACCCATCAGAGTTGCATTTAATCAACATCTATGAGTTAAGATTTGCATAATTATGTATTAAACAATACCTATTTAGCTAGATTTATACCTTAACACTTATGCGGTAGATATGTATAATTATGTATTTTATTTGTTCTTTTCATAAACGTCCACTCATTAGGATGACACTTAAATTACCAACTAAAGTAAAGAAACAATATTTTAAACAAAAGTTAATATGTAACAATGGCAACAAGTATCATGTCCCCCCCCAAAGGATAAAGGCCCTCTGCAATTACAAAGAAGAACAAAATCAAGTGCTGAAGCTGTGCAGTCTAATAATATGAAAAAATTTCAACTTACACCTCTTTTACCACAAATGTATTCCATTAACATCAAAATATTCTGCTTCTGACTTCGAAACTGATCTTGGTCACAACGTATTGCCACAGTTACCACACCATTCTTTATAGAAAATAAGTACATGCTCAGGCCTAGTTCTGTCTCTATTAACTTGTTTTCAAATGCCAAAAAAGGATTCAAAATGTGATTAAAACCATCTGAAACAGGAATATCAAAAAAGATTTGCACTGGTATCAAAGCCTGTAAAAATAAAAAATACATATTTAAATAAAATGTTGAACACACATACACAGATATACATTCATACAATTTATGAATGGAAGGAGTTAAATAGTAGTATAGTTCAGTTTTTAGAGGTAACTTTTAAAATGCATGAAAGCGTAAATAAAGAATACAGTTTTAACATCATTTTTTCAGAAAGTAAAGCATTTTATACATTTATTTATAAGGTAAAACATGATTCTTAAAAGATATTCATAAAATCGTTTTTCCATTTATGTTCACATACTTTTAAAAATACAAATTTTTATTAATATAACAGCACTATCAGTTTATGGAAAACTCATTTACTGTATTTATTAAATAACAAGCAATGAAATTTTTCATAAGTTTTACATAAAATTATGAAATTGAAAATTATGAAACTAATGAAATTATATTCTGAAATATAATATTAGTTACTTAATTCTAATTAAATGCAAATAATACTCACTCGTAGCATAGTTCTTGCTCTTTCCACATTAGTTGGTTCTCCAGATATGGATACCTGCAATAAGTATATATTTTTTTTTAATACAGAAAGCATTAACTAACTTACAGGAGAAAAGAAAATTTATTTTATTTAACAAAATACAGAAAGCATTAACTAACTAACAGGAGAAAAGAAAAACAGGAGAAAAGAAAATTTACTTTATTTAACAATGTACCTGATTACTTTTTTCCTTTTCAAGCGATTTATTTGCATCAGGAAAATGTATATGACAACTTGTTTTCTCCATCACTTTTTTGATCAAATTCCCACACTTCCCTATGAGTGATGGGTGCTCTAAATGAGTAACATCCATCTTCATTGTCACTCTATTACTCTAAAATGATCAAAAAGCACATTTTAAAATTAATTTAGCAAAACAGAACTTTTTAATACACTTTTATCCACCCTAATTTTTAGTAGTTTATCAAAAATGCTTTCTGCACATTATTTAAACTATACCATCTGTAATACAATTATTTAAAAATTATTCAATAAAAACTTTAGAAATAACATCCCTCCTGTATTAATATTGTACGTATGTATACACACTCTGTAACAAATAAAACATCACGAATTTTTGTAATATATATATATAACTAATTTTAGTAAAGTTATGTTTAAAACTGTAGTATTTTCTGTGTAATGTAACGTAAAATGTTTCAGACAGATTATGCTCTGCCGGATAAATAAACTGGAGTCAAATCAACACTGTGTAAATGACTATCTTACTAAACTGGCAAGTTGGCAACAGTTCTGGCAACTAATTTTTGTCACCAAAACTCGACAAAATTTGTGACCTTTTGGTCCAGTCCATGTATAACTAACTGTAATTGGTATTGTGGTTAGGTTAGGTTATTCAATTATGGCAAAGCACACGAGGGCTATCTGCCTAAAGGGAGGGATGCCTTCGTGGAGGACTTTCTAAGGGAAACTGGCTCGTATACACGTTAATGGGGAAAACCACGAAAATGCCCATGCAGCCAGCCTGTTCACAGGATTCGAACTACCAGTGTTCAGCGTCTTTACCGCTTGGCCGCTTATGGGCCAATTGGAATTGTGACTGAATAAATGTAATTAATCTATATAAGTAACTGTAACCACATCCAGCCCTCAAAATGACTTGCAGTAATTTCGAGAGATAAAAGGTACTAGAGATTTCTTTGTGCCCAGGAGAAAATTACAAGACTGGGAACCGCAGCAGTTTCTCAGCAGTTGCTTAGTTCAACGTTGAGTAAGGAGTATAGAGACATCTCTGTAAGCTTTGTTTTTTAGATGCACTCTGCATTACGCTGTGTTTAACGTTCTTAGCAGTTTGAAGGGTAACTACGACTGATAGTAAGTACTACTGATGCTGAGAGGAGGTGTACATATATTTTTGTACAACGTTCCAGAACTGTGACATGTTTCCTTTAGCTAATTCAATTTTATAAAGCCATCATCAGTTCTGTGTACATTCAATCTATTACGAACCTGTATGCAAAGCAAATTACATTTATAAACATATGGACTGTTTTAGAACTCTTAAAGATTATAAAAAAAATCTATGCATAGAGAAATTTCCATATTTTGTACTACACTGATTATCAACATGATTGTATATCCTTATGCATAAACACTAATATCTGCAAATAAAATAATAAGTTTGAAGGTTAAGCTATGGGCATGATAAGCATTGTTCTTGATGAGTGTTAAGTTCCCAATAATTATTCCCTTAGAATTTGAGAATATAAGGGTTTTATTCATCTAACTTTTCATTATTTATATGTGTTACTTATCTATACTAATCATGCTACTACTTCAGACTAATTTTTCTCACGTTTAAATAAAGAATATTACATTTTACGATTTAAGTGAAACTCTTCCCCCCCCCCTTTTTTTCCTAATAAGCTCCCAAAGGGTGTCTTCCCAGCAACAATTAAATAGAATTCCCAGGCATCTGGGCAAGTTCATTGTAAAAATGTGTTGAAGGTCATAATGTTTTGGCCTTACAGTGTATGGTATTTTAGAAAAAAATTAAATGATTCAGCACCAGATCAATCTATGCCGTCAAAAACATCTTTTATGAATTACAGTAACATTCTATATACTTTTAATTCATGGCAGTCTAAAAAAGTATAGGTAATGTCTAACAGAAAGTGAATGGTAAAAAAAAAAAAAAAATTACCTGCATCTCCATATTATTTAGCAACATTTCTTTAGCCTTTTTCACAGCATCTGGTGTCCCACATATTTTTATGCTAGAATCTAAATAGAAAAATTATTTTCTCAGTTTCCCTTTATAAAGAAACATACACTAAACACACACCTAATGAATTTAATGTTTTAATTTTTTAAAAGTCACATAAGACGACAATGCAGTACACACACATAATTTAATGGAATTACAAAATTATTAAAAAATTACTATTTTTAAACAAAAAATTGGTAAACCGTGCTAAAACTTGATTAAAAAGTTATTGTTCTAGAGGAAATACTTGAGCGAAATAAGAAGCATATCTGACAAATTTTAAAAACTTCCTACTTTTCGAAGCATCGAAAAAATTTCATACTTTTTTTTAATTTATTCAAGTTATTAAACCAATCAACTTTAAAATCAGTTAACCAGTCGACTTTCTGGACATGCACTTGGATGATGAAAGTGTTTAAAAACACTATCACCCTTAAACAGCTGCCAATAAATTTCACTCATACAGACCGCTTATGAAAATTTTTTTCGTTTACCAATGGCTGAATAGGTAAGACCCTTAAACGCTGGTAGTTCGACTTGGGAGGAAATCCAGACGCAAGCGTGAAATGCTTGCATGGAATTTCAATGCCCCTCTCACGTAAGTTAGCGCCACATAAAGAATTCCTTTTTCAGGCAGATAATCTTATGCTTTGACCAATTCATTTAAAATGGTTTCAGTCTTGCTGAAGTGCAAATACAAATCAAGGAAGTATATTTTTTAATGCATTTTTCTCAAGTATTGTTTTGGACTTAGCCTTCAATTCGTAGTTATGCAGAATAACCCATGTCGGTTACATATCACGAAAATGCAAAACATTAAAATGTTTCCAGTGTATCAAATAAAATAAATATAAAATAAATTTTTGAACTGAAATCAATATTCTAATGTCTTCAGTCATTTTATCACACTGCAAAATGTAGATACAAATTATGAGACGTAATCAACGATAGTAAAATACGACGAACTCTGTTTACTTAAACCTTCCAGTCCCGATCTAGTCAGGCTAACGTTCCATTTTCGCTATCATTTTCCCCGCCATCACAAGTTTGCACATGGCCACACCAGCTCGGATAAGATTCATTGCTCTGGGACAAGGAACTCAAAGCCTAACATCATAACTTTCGATGAAAAACAGCTTCGTTCCGGTACTTTCAGTGACTCGCAATAAAGCAGCAAGAGGATGAGATCATATACTTATATAAATCTTGTGGGTTCTTTTTATCATAAAATTCCTTACATATATCCGAAGCTGACTTCTGTAGACCTCTAAAAATGAACAATTATGAGCTATTTATAAGAAACTGTCATACATTCGAACCACATCTTTGTTTTTAAAAAGACTAACACCGTATTTACTCGCATATCCCCCCCTTTCCTACTAATTTTACCACTTGAAAACCGGGAGGAGCAAAATACGCTGAGTATATTATTTCTGAAGTGACGGCTTAAATGATAAACAGCACATTAAAAAGCACACGTAAATATACACTAGTATTATTGGATTGTACATTTCAGAGAACTTACCAATTTCAATTTCATTCTTATTACTTCAAAATTCTTTCCTAGTTCAGCATTTTAACCAGAACTTTCTAGGGACGAATTAAGCGATGGAGGGGACATGCCAATAAATAACGGTAAATAAAATTACTCGGGTTTGCATTCCTAGTCAGCGAGTAGTCTGCGTGGAAAGAGTTTTTCACAAATATGTATGAGTGATTACACAAATGTTATAAACTGGGCGAATATGAGTCATTTCTTTTTTGAATGCCGTCTACGAAAACATCTTTTTTAAAAGAGATACAATATTCAGCTCAATCACATCAACTAACTTTTCTCCTTTTCTTGACGAAGTCTTGCAAACATTTGATTACGACGGTTTGTCAATGGCAAAACTAACATGGTTGAGCTTCCATTATGCTCATTCAGTTACGCATCTAAATCTTTTTTAAGTTATTAAAATTACTGCGAAGAATGTCTGAACAGGAATAATATTAAAGCCACGTTCTTAGATGTAAACAGAATACCATAAAATAGAGCACAAGGGCCTCAAAAGCATACCGATTTGAAATGCAGTAAAACTTCTTTTGGCGCCTATCCATGAAAATGACTACGTTTTCTTTTTAAATCATATACATAATATAATATCGTATACGTATTTCATATACGTAAACATTTGCATAGGTCATCACATCTTTAAAGCGCTCTCCTCCGCGTAATCGTCTGCAGTAAGAGGCGATCGTCTTAGGAGGTTTTATTGTCCTTCACTAATAGACGTCATGTTGGAAACGAAAATGCAACACTGGCACCAAAAAAAAAAAAAAAAAAAAAAAAAAAAAAAACAAAAAAAAAAAAAAAAAAAAAAAAAAAAAAAAAAATTAAATATTAGATGGCAACATTTAAAGCTGGCGTACAAGTAGGATAGCAAGATGGCTTGCTACGGCCGAATACCACATACTCGAAATCTTAGGCAAAGTCAATGGAACGATTACAGTACACCCTTTAGTACGTCTGTCTACTGGACACAGGACTGTGGATAGTTCTTTTTCATTGATGTATTTATTATGCTTCGTTTGCAAAACAATTCTAGACACGTATGCCAATGGCAAAAATTTGGATTACATTACCACCCATCATCCCATAACGGCATGAGGTGAACTAATGTGAAATGACTGACTCGATCCTTACAACTTTGGCAGGCGATTCCATCAAGGCAACGCGAATTAAGTCATTCAGCCTGCCAACGTAAACATTCTTCCATGAAATTCATAGTCACAACACAGAGATTTGACGCCCAATCCGCCGTTAGCAAGCCTTCAATATTAGAAACTAAATTATTTATTTTCAAAAAATTTAGGCATAAACTTCGTGTGAACAAATTAAGGGAGAAACATGGTTTGGAAAAAGAAAATAATAGGCTTAAAACGCAGATTAGCATTTGTGTGATCCCCTAGCGTTAACAGAACAATTATAAACGAATTTACACACTAGAACTAAATACAGTCAACTTGGATTTGAAAAATATTCGACTCTTCCTGACATAACGGTCCGTAACTCAAACCGATTTTCCATTAGGTATGATGGTTATATAATTTGTTTCAATAAATAACGATTCATCCGATCGGCCACATTTGCATTATCATGACCTTCCTGAATGCATGGATAAGGATATAAAATGCCAAAAGTTACAAATATGCTTTTGCCAACCAAGCAATCATAAATTACGATCCGTAAGTGTCATCGCATATCAGAATCATTAGTGCCAGGATAATTATGGAACTGGATTACTTATATTGTTTAATCTGCAGTCACAGCTGCAGTGTTTTTAGAATTTCTGTGGCACTTCCGTATCTGTCAGAATGTTTCTAAAGTGTATCAAAAGTATTACTTTCTGTTTGAAAAAGTACGTGGCCAAAGCAGAAACCTTCATTATCTGTCAACTTTCCTTACCATGATTAATAAATTGTGGTCTCATTCGTACGATCCCAGCGTCCAATTCTGGACTGACGAAAACATGACCAGCTCACTGCATTTCCCGAACTGGTGGACAAAATGTCCACCTTTAAACTCATTGAAGAATCTATTTTCAGTTCAGGATTTCTATAAATAGAACATACTGAAAAAATCAGACATACTTCCCATATTCAGATAACACTGCGTATTAAAAAAATTCTAAAAAGACTATAAGGAAAACGAACTATGAAAACAAATACTACAATAAGAAAGTCAACGAAAGACTTATTAATGCCCTAAAGCAAAGCAATTTGATCGCATGGCCATCAGAAACAAAAGCGAAGGTCGCTAACTTTGTGTGTGTGATTCTGCATGTAATCGCCACAAACCGATCAGATAATAACCCTTTCAACGCCTCCAAATGAAAGCAGTCTTTAAAGCGTTTACGATAGTTTTTACTGCTGCTGATACTTACGTCAGTAACAGACTCGCGTTTGTCTGCGGTGAATAAAGCAGACATAAAAAGATTTTAGTTTGGTTAAGATGTGGATATAATTTTTAAATTAAAAAGAAGGATACAGTTACGGACTTACATGTTTAAAAGATGTTTTTGTTTGCGGCTTTCTCCATCTAACTGGGTTCAGATGCACTTATAATCAGAAGTTAATGAATAAACTTCTATTAATTAATGTTAAGGAGTAAAATCAGCTAGTAATGTTAAATGCAATCAACATATGATGATACCAAAACTTAAGGAAGCAAGATCACGATTTTATAACCTATTAAGGTGAAAGAGGAAAAGTGCTTTAAAAAGAACACAAATGAAAACATTTCAGACAGGTAAGATCTAATCTTTGAAAAAACACTACCCAGGAACGAATAAGACAAATATATTGTTACGAGTTTCACATTTATTTGGTTATTTATTTAGAATTGTAATTAGATTTGCTTCATGTTGCCTTAGCAACGCAGACGATTTTTGATGAGAAAGCTACGTCGAAAAAAAAAAATAAATAACAAAAATAAAAGAGCGCGTGCATTTAATGCTTAATAAATAAATATCTCGTAATTACTGTTGCCATCCAGAAAAATCTAGAAAAATCGTGGTTGTTCTACTGATAATTAAAAGCTTATAAAAGCCGAGGTGAAACACCTCATCTCAGTAGTTGTTGTTGTTGCTGTTATATTTGTAGCTGTAAAAAGCGAACTGTTGTTTGTTTACTTAATGCTGTATTGATTGTAGCGATTTCGCTGCGAGATAGAACTATTTTATCTGCTTTGAACTGAGTTTTTGCTAAACGTTTGAGATATTGTGCGAAGATTTGTGAAGAAATATTTCAGCATTTTAATTTATTTCTTGTGGAAAGAATAAATTTTTGTTAAATTTTTACGACTTGTGCATTCAATATATAACGAACCCGTACGCACGTAACAATATTTGGTGTCAGAAGTGGGATTTGAATGCCATTCACGAGAGCAATGGAAGAACAATTGAGACAGCTTGTCACTGCTTTTGCTGCATTCCAAGAAAAGATGGAAGGGGCCGTCAACTCCGTTAAAGAGGAGATGAAAGCTGGTCAAGAATCAGTTAAAGAGGAGATGAAAGGTGGTCAAGAATCAGTTAAAGAGGAGATGAAAGCTGTTCAAGAATCTGTTAAAGATGAAATGAATTCTGTTCAAGAAAAGATGGAAAAATCTGTTAAGGAAGAAATGAAGGCTGTTCAGGAATCTGTTAAAGATCAGATGAAACTGGGTCAAGAATCCGTTAAGGAAGAGATGAGAGCCGTTAAAGCAAGTCAAGAAGAAATGAAAAAGGAAATTACTTGCATAATAGAAAATAAATTTGAGGCTATGGAAGGCAGAATAGATGCGGTTGAAACTAAAGTTTCTTCTGTCAAAGAACAAATAGAAGAGAGAGTTTCTGCCGTAGAACAACAAATCGATTACAGAGTTTCTGCTGTGAAAGAACAAATTCAAGAAAGAGTTTCTGCTATGAAAGAACAAATTCAAGAAAGAGTTTCTGCAGTGGAACAACAAATTGATGACAAAGTTTCCGCAGTTGCCAAAGAAGTTGATACTTTAAAGAAATTCGTAGCGACGGCAGGAAGCAATTCGGATACTTTTAAATTCCTAGCCATGCCTGCGCATCCTTCTCTGAAGCTATCGACATATGATGGGAAGACCTCCTGGCAAGTGTATAAGACACAATTTTCTATAGTTGCGGAAGCAAATGGATGGGATTCCCAAGCTAAGGCCTGTCACCTTGCGGCTTCTCTGAGAGCAGACGCAGCGGATATCCTTCAGACTCTTCCCGAAAACAAAAGGCTAGATTTCGAAGCTCTGTCCGGCGCATTGGAGCTGCGTTTTGGAGAGAAGTGTTTAAAAGATTATAGCAGGCTTCAGTTAAAATCCCGTCAACAGAAGCCTACGGAAACACTCCAGGAGCTCGCCACGGATGTTGAAAGGCTGTCCCACCTCGCCTTTTCGGAGTGCCCGACAGAAACAAGAGAAATCCTGTCCCTGCAATACTTCATCGACGGCATCCGGGATCCTGAAATACAGAAAGCACTGCGAATGGCTGATGTGAAGGACTTAAAAAGTGCTCTGGTCTACGCCATGAAATTCGAGGCAGCACAGCAAGCCACTCGTAGAGACCGCCACCCAATCAGAGCTGCTCACATACAAGAACCAGTGGATCCAATGACTGCTCGCCTAGACGATTTAACCAGAAAGGTGAATGCTTTGACACGGAATACTGGTGACAAGAAACCGTTCGTAAAGTGCTGGAACTGCGGTGCTGAAGGGCACATTCGAAGAAACTGCAGAACACCCCAAGGCACGGATGTTAAGACCGCGCCTCTCAAGAAGGAGGGAAACTAATTCGTGGCCATCTCGCGGGGCGGAGGTTGCCAGATAATGAAAAGCCCCAGTTTAAAGCGCTTCAGATTTCTGCACTGAGTGGCGGCAATAACGGAATTTTCATCATGGGAGAAATCAATGGAATTCCTTCTAACATGACGATCGACACTGGAGCCAATGTTACTATCATTCGAAAAGATTTGGCTCAACAACTCGAAGGTAAACTTATCTGGACGCCGCCCTGCGTTACCCTCCAGACTGTGTCCGGCGAGAAGATCAATATAGAAGGGAAATTAAACGTTAACATCACCTTTGGAAGTGCCGCTTACCATCACACGGCATATGTAGCAGAAATTACAGACCCTTGCATACTCGGATTGGACTTTTTAAGGAAATACAATTTTTCCTTGGACTTTAAAAATAACGAACTGCATTCTGCCTCTGAGGACATAACTTTATTCGGGATTAATGATGAAGGAGTGAAATCTATCCACAAAATCATAGCTCAAGACGATATCACAATACCGGCAAGAACAGAAATTTTACTTCCTGGATCCATAGCCGAAAATAGAAATTTCCGCTACGGCGTCATGGAATATCCCAAGAATTGTAATAGCCCTAAAGGAGTATTAATAGCCTCAGCACTCGTCGACCTATCGGGGACCGTTATCCCGGTGAGAGTTGCCAATGTAACTGATAAGGCGAGAGTTATTAAGAAAGGTGAAGTGGTTGCAGAATGTACTCCAGTAACCAGCGTTGAAAGAAAAAGTAACATCTCAAAAACCGTGTCTTCAAACAACATTATATCGGAGTTATTGCAGAATGCGCAATTAAACGATGAGGAAAAGAATGCTGCCGAGCGTGTCATTAAAGATCTTCAAGATGTTTTCTCCCGCTCGTCTTCTGACGTTGGTCGAACCAGTTTAACTCAGCATAGAATCGATACTGGTGATCATCCACCAATCAAGCAACATCCAAGACGTCTGCCGATTTCGAAACAGGAAGAGGTGCGAACACTTTTAACGGACATGCAAGAAAGCAATGTCATCGAGCCTTCAGCAAGTCCCTGGGCATCTCCCATCGTCCTGGTGAAGAAGAAAGACGGGTCAACTAGATTTTGCGTTGATTATCGCCGGTTGAACGAGGTTACGAAGAAAGACAGTTACCCTCTTCCTAGAATTGACGACATTCTGGATACTCTTTCTGGGAGCAAGTGGTTCTCGACACTTGATTTAAAGAGTGGATATTGGCAGGTAGAAATACATCCTGATGACAGAGAAAAGACGGCATTTACTACAGGACAAGGACTTTGGCAGTTCAAGGTGATGCCGTTTGGACTATGTAATGCGCCGGCTACATTCGAACGTCTAATGGAGACTGTTTTAAAAGGTCTTTCATACGAAGCCTGTCTGATATACCTGGATGACATCATCATCGTCGGGAAGAGTTTCGAAGAACATTTGGAAAATCTTAGAAAGGTGCTTCAGAAACTGAAAGAAGCCAATCTGAAGTTGAGTCCCGCTAAATGCAAATTATTCAGACAGGAAGTGACTTACCTCGGACATGTCATCTCTGCTGAAGGTGTGCGCACGGATCCTGAAAAAGTGTCAGCAGTTAAAGACTGGAGACGTCCCGAAAATGTCCACCAGCTGAGAAGCTTTCTAGGGCTTTGTACCTACTATAGGAGATTCGTGAAGGATTTTTCATCCATTGCGAGACCCCTTCACAAGCTGACAGAGAGCAAGCAAAAGTTCGTGTGGACAAAAGAATGTGAGGATGCATTTAAGAATCTGAAGGAAGCCTTAACATCTGCTCCAATCCTGACGTATCCTCAGCTCGACAGACCATTTATTCTCGACACGGATGCGAGTAATGAAAGTGTCGGCGCTGTTCTGTCCCAAGAAATAGAGGGCCAAGAACGTGTAGTGGCTTACTGGAGCAAGTGCCTATCTAAACCGGAGAGGAATTACTGTGTCACCAGGAAAGAGTTGCTCGCCATAGTCAAAGCCGTAGAACATTTCCATCATTATCTATACGGCAGAAAATTCCTGCTCCGCACAGATCATGCATCATTGGCCTGGCTTTTAAATTTCAAGAATCCTGAGGGTCAGATAGCCAGGTGGATACAGAGACTCCAGGAATATGACATCACTATCCGTCATCGCAAGGGACAGTCGCACGGAAACGCTGACGCCTTGTCTAGAAGACCTTGCCCAGAAAACTGCCGATATTGTTCCAGGGTCGAAGCTAAATACCAACTGGTTAATCCAGTCGCACGGCAAATTACAGCATCAACATCGGCTGATCCAGACCCATGGAGTGACAAGGAAATCAGGAAAGACCAGCTGGAAGACCGTGATATTAAACCCATAATTGAGTTAATGGAGACCTCAAACAGAAAACCTACCTGGCAGGATATTTCGAGCTATAGTCCCACGACAAAACAATATTGGGCTCTCTGGGACTCACTCCATATTCGAAACGGCGTCTTGTACCGAAAATTCGAATCGGATGATGGAAAAACATTCCGATGGCAGCTGGTACTCCCAAGATCCCGAATCCCGGACGTCCTTAAAGAACTACATAGCAGCCCTGCAGGAGGTCACTTCGGAATAATGAAGACCTTGCAGAGAGTTCGGGAGCGTTTCTACTGGAATAATGCAAAGGATGACGTGCAAAAGTGGTGCCGAACTTGCGATGCCTGTGCAAGTCGGAAAGGACCGAAGAAACGCAGCCGGGGGAAGCTGCAACGTTACAATGTAGGAGCACCTTTTGAACGTATCGCCTTTGACATCTTAGGACCTCTGCCACGAACTGCTGATGGCAACAAATACATCCTCGTTGCCATTGATTACTTCACCAAGTGGCCTGAAGCGTATCCTATTCCTGATCAAGAGGCTGTCACAGTAGCAGAGATGATGATACAGCACTGGATTTCCAGATTCGGAGTGCCTCTTCAGTTACATTCCGATCAGGGAAGGAATTTTACCTCGGCTGTAGTCAAGGAACTCTGCAAGCTACTCGGCATTGACAAAACCCAAACGACGCCTTTACATCCCCAGTCGGACGGTATGGTAGAGAGGTTTAATCGAACCATCCTCAATAACCTCTCATTAGTGGTTTCCAGAAACCAACAGGACTGAGACAAGAAGTTGCCACTATTTTTACTGGCTTACCGCAGTGCTGTCCACGAGACTACCGGCTATTCCCCATCTCACATGCTCTTCGGTCGTGACCTTCGTCTGCCATGTGATCTTTTGTTTGGTCGCCCTCCGGATGCGCCTTCATCGACTAAGGAATACATTCAAGATCTCCAAGAACGGTTTGAAGTGATGCACAACTTTGCACGAGAGCGAGTCAACTTGGCGACGGAGAAGATGAAGACCCGCTACGACACGAAAGCTACTGGACATCGTTTCAACGAAGGGGACAAGGTGTGGTTATGGAATCCGACTCGTCGAAAAGGACTTTCTCCGAAACTACAATCACCTTGGGATGGTCCTTACACAGTCCTAAACAGGCTGAACGACGTCGTGGTTCGGATCCGTAAGTCATCGAACTCTAAACCTAAAGTCGTTCATTACGACAGGTTAGTTCATTACTATGGCCATAGTACGTAGTGTATATAATTGTAAATAGTAATGTACATAGTATAAGACCATGGTCCTATTTGTATTTAGTATTTGATTTGTATTTGTTAAGTAGTAGTATTTGATAAGTATTTGTGTTTAATAGCATTTGTATTTGATAGTATTTGTACTTAGTATTTGAATTGTATTTCGCGTTGGATAGAATTTAATTTGCTGAAAGTCACTTATTTTAATTATTGTTTATTTTGTTATTATAAAGTAATGTTTATTATAGCACTGATGCTTTAGTTGTAAGTTTGGCTTCCTGTCCAGGGATTGTACTGCCCGGGACGTGCAGTCCTTGGGAAGGGGGTAATGTTACGAATTTCACATTTATTTGGCTATTTATTTAGAATTGTAATTAGATTTGCTTCATGTTGCCTTAGCAACGCAGACGATTTTTGAAGAGAAAGCTACGCAAAAAAAAAAATAGCAATAAAAATAAAAGAGCGCGTGCATTTAATGCTTAATAAATAAATATCTCGTAATTACTGTTGCCATCCAGAAAAATCTAGAAAAATCGTGGTTGTTCTACTGATAATTAAAAGCTTATAAAAGCCGAGGTGAAACACCTCATCTCAGTTGTTGTTGCTGTTATACTTGTAGCTGTAAAAAGCGAACTGTTGTTTGTTTACTTAATGCTGTATTGATTGTAGCGATTTCGCTGCGAGATAGAACTATTTTATCTGCTTTGAACTGAGTTTTTGCTAAACGTTTGAGATATTGTGCGAAGATTTGTGAAGAAATATTTCAGCATTTTAATTTATTTCTTGTGGAAAGAATAAATTTTTGTTAACTTTTTACGACTTGTGCATTCAATATATAACGAACCCGTACGCACGTAACAATATTTTTCAATATCTCGTGCTTAAACTAAACTATTCTGCATTTTTATTTTATGAATCGGTAGAAAATTTACAGAAACAGGTTACTGATCTAAGTGGAAAAAATATTTTCAATCAGTCCTACAATTGCACCAGATGGGAATCCGGAAAAAAACACGCACCCAAACTATTTCTTGGACGCTAAGATCGATTAACCATGTAATTATGCCGTAATATATAAGTATCTAAAAATACACAACAGAACCCCTTCATCGCAGTTTTCTCTCTACCGTATCTGTAAACACAGACGAATAGTTGGTATTGAACATCAGCTCACTAAGATGACACAACACCAGTAAAGACCAAAACGATCTGAAGCCGTTAGCAATGTTCTTAGAGGTTCTAAGGGTTTCACTGTCTTTTAAAATGTTCAAAATGATTCCAACATGTATCTGATGACATTTTGTTTAGAAAATCCTAAAATCTTACTTAACTCCGAAACGCTAACCTCTTATCCAATCAATGAGTAAGATTTCTACTTAAATCAAAATTTTTGGATATATCTCCCACGCTTCTTCTGAATGCGTCATAGTTTCCCTCTTGCTTGCATCAGAGAGTAACACGCTGCCGCTTGCTTTTTTCTATCACCCATTGTCTTAAGGTGTACGCTTTCAAAAACTGTGAGGTGCACCTTGCATCCATAATGATTAGCGATCAAATAAATACGTGTCTGAAGAATTGTTTGTCCAGCAATAATGTTGAATGCATAATGACTGAGTGAATAAATTATGTTGTTGCTGCGTTTTTAAAAGGTGGCATCAATTTATCTATGCAATAAATCTAACCAATCTCTTATGGTTCCTCCTCATATTTTAACGAACAAAACGAGATCCATAAATTCAAACTTCAGTATGAAAGATAACATTAAAAATTCACAATTTTCGGAATTCCCCCCTCAAGAAATGCAATATCGGCGTCTGTGCATTTTTGTTTTGGCCTTTTCTTTGTAACAGCTAACTGTGTTGCTTATGCTTCGTTCCAACTGTAAGGTTATGTTTTAATATCAGAATTAACTTCCAGACGCTCTAAAAAACTTTTATCTATTCCAGTAATGATTCTTAGTTCTTCAGTTATCAGGGCGCACATTTCAAGCCTGTCGTCGCAAAGTTGCTCTTCCACTTCTCATAGGACCATTCTTCATCTACATTGATACGTGTTTCATTATCTAATGATTAGGGTTCGATTTCATGCATTCAATTACCTATGTTACAACTGACGTCCGGAAACTGAGTTTTATAGTCAATGAAATCATTTGCACACACTATACGCTTCCTTACTGCTCTGATGTTCCTTGTCTTGACTTCATGCCATGCTTCGCCTACATTTTTCATAATTTTTTTTATGTCATAGTTCTTCAAAAATTTCGTTACACGATATTTTCTCCTCCAGCAGTAGCTGTCAGGATTCAAGAATGAACGGCTCGAGCATAGGTGCATACATATAGAGCGGGGAAACTCAAAATTAAAAGTATCATAACGCATAATTTTAAAATCGGGGGGGGGGAGGAAAAGAAGGCTTTATTTTATATATGGGGGGAAATCTATCAGTTATGCGTTAAGAATTAATTTTAAAAGTTTTCCCCCCCTTATTTATGAAAACTTCCAACTGGACTATCGAGGTACTGACGTGTGTGTGTGTATCTATAGTCTACTTATACGGTTTGCTTTGGTTTACTTTAAAACGGCAAAGAACACAACGACTATCTGCCTAAGGGAAGGAATATCTTCATGGAAGACTTTCTGAAAGAAACTGGCTGGGATATACATACATTACACATGGAAAAAAACCCACGAAAACGCCCATGCAGCCGGCCGGTTCGTCTGGAATCGAGTTCAGGCCGAACTACTACTGCTCAGCGAACTACTAGTGACCGCTCGGTCGCTGGTATGCATATTTATACGGAATATATATAGTGTGTATGTGCATTATATTATCATCCTTCATTAATTTTTCTGATTTATGATAAAGTGTCCCAATTTTGAGCGTTTCTACCCTACAAAAAAAAAATTACTACATTTCTCATGATCATTTTTCATTTTCCTGACGTACTAGATGCCTAGTAGGTTAGGTAGGAATCTTAAGAAAATATAATGAAGCCTGTCTGTCATTACCATCGATGCCTCTAGATCAGGAGTGCACAAATTAAACAGGAGTAAAAAAAGTAGGGTATCAAGCTGGCAGGACGTCACAAGCCGCGATGTGCGATGATTCTCGTAAGACCTTTTGCGGTGCACCTACTCTTTGTCATGACGCGATGAGCTGGGCGAAGAAAATTTAAAAGGGATTACAAAAATAAATAAATAAGGGATTTAATTTTTTTAATTTAAAAGAGCCCTTTATGCATCTGATTTTACTGTTTGTAATTTAAACTAGTCATAGACTGCATACGGAGTCACGATGAACCTGCATGTGAATCAACCAATGAAGAACAGAATGTGCAGCTGTACAGAAAAGGCATCCACGACTGATCATTATTTTTTTTTAATTTACAACTTTTGTATATATATTTTTTATTACAAAATCTGTGTTGTAAAAGGAATTACTAATATACACTGGGTGACCATAAAAACCTTACTCTGACCCATAGCGGCCTATTCACTCAACCAATCGAAATGAAATTTTGTAGGAGGAACGCACTCGAAATTGTGATATTTTAAACAATAAAATCTCACGTTTACGGTTACAGAGGAAAATTTCGAAATTTTCGAATGGCAACACCCACATTTTTCCTGCACAAACCGATCAGCACCTTGAAAAACCATAAATGGTGATGAAATAATATACATCTGATGCAGATTTCTGACATAAAACATTTCCAAAGAAGAGCATTATAAAGGTTCAATGATAGCACAAGAAAGAGAAAAAAAAGCTTTTACTGTAATTAAAGTTTTCAACATGTCCACATTCTCAGACGATAATTGACTGCATGCGGGAGCCTGTTGACAACAATGATGAATGTAACATCGCAGGAGAAACCAGCATAACTTCACATTTAACGGGAGCTTTCAATTCTGACAAATCTCTCTTGATGTGCACACCTTAGATTTCAGATAACACCAAAATCAGAAAATCCATCAGACTGAGGTCGAGGGATCGCGGCGGCCACAAAGCTTCAAAGTTACGAGACGTCTCCAAAGTGCTACTGCAGCACTTGCGGAACACGTGTGACGAAACTTCTCCCAACACACGTGACCAGTCCATACAATGTCATTAACGACATTTCGCTGCTGCAATTCTGAAATTAACGTATTTCTGCAACTTTGTTTTATACCAAGAACTTGTGATGCAGCACGTTCTCATACACCTGTGGAAGTGACCTCTTGGCAACATGTCAGACCAACAGACAATCCTGCTGACCTAATTTCTCGTGGTTTGAGCCCAGAACATATTGTTGAGAATTCTTTATGGTATCAAGGGCCAAATTTTCTCCATCAACAGATCATTAATTACAGCAGTGTGAACAACAACTTGGAAAGATCAAATGAAAACTATGTGCTTGAACTTAAAAAAGTTTCTAATCTTGACTTTAGCAGTAGCTGTTAACAGCTGTTTTTTGGATTCTCTTTTTGACATTACTAAGTCTTATGTTAAATTAATTTTTTCTCTTATGTTTTAAGATTTATAAGGAATTGGAGATCCAAGGAGAAACAACGATGTCATCTGACGGTTGATGAAGTCTCGTCAAGTGAAAGGAAATTACTGTTCTTAGTGCAGCAGCAGTGTTTTCCTGAAGAGTTCAAAAGGTTAGGAAGGGAAGCATTAAAATTTTTATGTCCCGTTTTAGATGAATCTCAAGTTATTAGGGTAAGTGGTAGACTGCAGGAATCAAACTTGTGCTTTAACACAAAGCATCCTGCTGTCTTACCAAAAAACCATAAATTTACTCATTTAATTATGTCAGACTACCACATTCAAAATTTCCATACTGGAGCACAAGCGCTCTTACATAGTGTTAGACAAAATTTTTGGCTGATAAGTGGAAGCAATCTTGCTAGGAAGATCACTAAAGAATGCGTAACGTGTGCCAAGGTAAAGCCAGAATTGCTGGATCAGAAAATGGGTAATTTACCATCAGAGAGATTAAATCCATCCTTTCCCTTTAACCACACTGGTATTGACTTTTGTGGTCCCTTTGTTATAAAATATACAAATCTGAGGAAGGGAACATTCCACAAGATTTATGTTGCAATTTTTGTTTGCCTTTTGACTCGTGCTGTCCATTTAGAGATAGTTTCAAATTCGTCTACAGAGTCTTTTATTGCAGCCTTTAAACGGTTCATTTCTAGAAGAGGGAAATGTGTATCTATATTTAGCGACAACGCTCGAAATTTTGTTGGGGCTAGCAATGAACTCAAGCGACTATATAATTTGGTGAAATATCCCGATGAATTCTTAACTAAATATCTGACATCTGAAAGAATTCATTGGAAGTTCATCCCTCCTAGAGCTCCTCACTTTGGAGGAATCTGGGAGGCAGGTGTCAAGTCCTTTAAGTTTTATCTTAAACGTGCAGTTGGGAAGTTGATTTTTATATTTGAGGAGTTTCTTACAATTTTGAACCAGATAGAAGGAATTTTGAATTCACGCCCAATATCCCCTTTGTCTAATGACACCAATGATTTAGAAGCACTTACACCCGCATATTTTTTAATTGGGCGACCTTTAACATCTATAACTGAACCTGATCTTACTGAATTTTCGGATAATTCTTTGAAACGCTGGCAGCGAACTACTAAAGTGACCCAATATTTGTGTAAAAGGTGGCAAAATGATTACATTAGTAATTTACAACAAAGATTTAAATGGTATTGTGCGAAGGATAACGTAAAAAAAGGGAACTTTAGTTTTGGTAAAGGAAGACAATATGCCTATTTCAACTTGGTTACTGGGGAAAGTTGAAGAACTAATTTATGGTAAGGATAAAAATGTAAGAGTTTGTATTGTGAAAACCAAGTCTGGTCTTTTGAAAAGACCAAAAACTAAACTAGCTGTACTGCCTGTAGAGGTTACATAGGCTGTAAAATTTTAGTAAATAATTTGTTAAGTTAAAAAAAAAAGCTGTTATGTATTGTTTCTGATTTTATATATATATTGTGCATTTCAAATTCTGTGTTTCATTGTACTCATTGATTTCATTCATGTATAACAGTTTAAATTCTTGTGATATATTATTTTGATCTGCAGAGTGTTTCAATTTGTTCAATTTGGTCATTTGTTAGATGTGTACAAATGCCCAACCCGGGCGGTATGTTAACGCCAAAAAGGAAGTGAAGTCAAGATTTAATGTTTTCAATATTGTTTACTTGAAGAATCTGGCAACTTCGATCAAAAGAGAAATAGAGTGAAGCTGGCCGCCATTGTTTTAATGTCTACGTGTTGTGTGGAAGAAGGCGGTTATTCTTATATTGTGAGTGTAAGTTGTGTTAGAGTAATGCTACATTAAAGAATTATACAGTCCACTATGTGTTTGTGTGTTTTTTCAAGTGTAATTGAATGCCTATTTAACTAACACAGGTTATTTTTAAGTGTCATCTTTTGTTAGTCCGTTGAAATACCTGATTGAAGAAACAAAGATTTTCCACAAGCAATGCTTTGCACATGGTGGTACTACGGTCTATCTCTGTGAATTGTGCAAATTCAGTCAATGCAATTCTGCTCTGTGTTGTCATTGGTCCTTTAGAAAGCTCTTCTTTGCAAATGTTTAATGTCGGCAATTTTCATCAATGTGTATCGTTTTTACGGCATTTATGGTTTTTCAGTGCATTTATCAATTTCGGCAGGAAAAATGTTGGTGCTCTCATTCGAAAATTTCGAAATTTTTTCACTGTAACAATGAGAGTTCTATTGTTTTAAGTCATCAAGCTCTCGAGCACATACTTTCAAATAACAATACCGGAAATTTCATGGGTTGGGCGGAGAGGCCACTAGGGATTCATATGTCGAAGAAGTTTTCTATGACTACCCTGTACTTAATGCGAGATATATGAAATCTCGCATGTTAGTTTGCGATTATTTTATCCAAATTAGGTTCGAATTCCCTTGCAGCAATCTTTCAATACCGAAATGTTAATTTTCATCAGCAACTTGTGATCCACATTTATTTTTCGCGTACTCGGGCAAAAAACCGTAAAATTTTTGAATTTATCTGCATTCAGGGAATCATTAAAAAAACTTCATTTTGCTTTAAGGAAACTACTTGTTTAAAAAATAATTCTACTGCAAATCAGTGTTCTAACTAAATCTGAACTGGAACATCATTTTTAAATAAAAATTTACAGGTGAAATATTCTTTTTCTAGCTTTCATTTTCTGATTCGTCTTTCTATCTCAACAATATTCATATTTCGCTGTTTAATTTCTACATTAAAGCTGCTAGCAATGACGGAAGTTTACCATTCTTCGGATGTACGTGCCTTCTAACATATCTAGTGTTCTGCAGCTTAGGCTGACTGTTGGTATAAGTCATGCGCATATATGTGTGTATACGCTGTAACAATAGATGTGAATTCGTGCTGCTGATTTCGATTGTTTGCGCACAAAATCAGGTAGAAAAGAGACGAAAAATCATTGGCACGGGATTTCAGAATAGGCCAGCTTATAGTACTCTCGATAATTTCGGTCAAAAGTGAAAATGGTCGCCTTAAAGAAGTCGTACTTTTATCATACCGAATGTGTTCCCCCACCCCTAAGAAATAGCGCTATTTTCTGAGAAGTGTTCACTCTATTACTCGCAGCTATTTAAACAACTGGCCACTTAGACCAATCAGTTACCATTTGAAGGGGTCAGAGTACCATTTGAAGCCTAATTACAGCAGCCAAATTAAATCCTTCTTACGAAAGTTAACACTTAAAAAACAAAAAGTCGCTCACTCCCTTTAATCCTTTAAACTGTTAGCGAAACCTCCAGTGAAATGTTAATATGTACGTAACGTACATGTTAATGTGTACGTTGTTAATACGTATAAATTACAGGGCTAAAGACCCGCCATCAGTAAGTTTAATAACTAGGAAGGCTGAATGGTTAAAATCATTGGAATGCAGTATACGAAGGTTACTTACGAGATCGGGTACCTTCATGGAGACTTTTTACAGTACCCCATACTCGTTACATAGTTAAAAAAAACGCATTCTTTAAGAAAATCTGGTTTTAAAATTATTAATAAAAATCTAATTCAAAATCTGGTCAATTATTTTTTAAACATAACACTAAACATACACTCACCCTATAATGACCATCCACTGTTTCTGGCCATTTTGATCTTCTGTAAAGATAGTAACTACAAAGTGACATTCAATACTTAGCTTGCTTTACGTTCTCGTAAAAAAAAAAATAAAAAAAAACTGAAAGTTTCAAACTTTACATTATGCCCGCAGGCGCTTTTTTTTAACGTTTTGTGAGTTACCTTTATTAATTAAACATCATGCTCTTCGCGCACTTATAGCGTAAAATTCGATTCAAATCGAATTCGATTCGATATCGCAAAATAATTTTAAAATGAACATATCTTTACTATTTTTGATACACAGTCTCGCACGCTAGTGGTAATTTTTTTTTCCCGCACAGTGTTGCCATTGCTCGCTTTGAAAGCGTTACCAAAAATTCGTTAAAGTTTTACAAAATATGAAATAGATATTAAAACAAATTCTGAAGTCCAAATACGGGCTTTTAGATGCCCTTATTCGAGTGGAAACGTAGGTTATTCAAAATTTGATGGCTCTATGTACCATTGTTTTATCACGATGCGATAAAGATATATACATTTATGCAGATTGTTCATTATTTAATTTCTTTGAATATAATACAGGGCTCTAATATTTGGTGGCTACATTTTGAAAAGTGAATCAACGTTTATAGTGAATCGATGCAAAATGTCAAAACGAAATTAACAGTCCTTCTGGACAAATTTCCCCTTTGGACTAAAAAAAAAAGAAAGTCGCTTTGCAGAGATGCTCGGTTACGAAGGTAATAGCAAAGAAAATGTTACTTTACTAACACTGGATAAAATACTTAACATTTTTGTACATGAAAACGAAATCTCTCTGAAAGAGAATGCGAGTTTACCTCTTTTTGCAGTATTGTATTTTCGGCATTCTTCCCAATCAATTTCTGCGCCTGTTTCTTCTGATATCTGCAAACAAAATTAATAATTACTGTGGTACATCAACACAGATAAATAATTTCCGACTTTTTTAATGCATTAGTCAACACATTATTAGGCAATAAAGCCATAAAAAAAGAAGAAAATCTCCAGATTTTTTTTAACACAACGGTGAAGGAACTGGTTAACTTGGTATACAAAACTGGCATGAGAGAACTACATAATGCCACCGTACGCTTCGAATGATTCATTTATGAACATGCTACCAAAATTAATTCTCAAAATATTACTTTGATTCAGTATTGTCTTGTGTTCTCATGATTGAATATTCGACAGAGAAATTACTACGACACTGTACGCTAGAACTACAAAAAAAAAAAACGAAGTATCAAAAGCATCTAGAAATTGCAAAATTACTTTAAAAAAAATAAAACATAAATATATGCTTAAAGTATAAAAGGCATATATGCTTAAAGTATAAAATTGCTTAACTTAAAAAAAAGGTGGCATGCATAAACGCTTTAATAAAAAACCTTTACTTGTGACCTACTGGCAAATGTACAAGGCCAACCAGCTAATAATTTATATTTGTGTACATACTACCAAATATTTGCGACGCATTCACATTTTTTGCTCGGATAATTTTATGCTGCTATGCGAGAACTTACGCTGCTATGTGAGACACTTCTGCATGCATGTAGTATAGAATTTAACATGGAAAAGGGGGCTTTGTTTCGAACGGCATATAGAATGTAAAAATGTAAAAAGCAATTCTTAAAATTTTATTTAAATGATACACAGTCAATTAATTCCCAATTACTTAGGCGAATTAAACTGGACTGTGGATTATCAGTTTTTTTTTTTTGGCGGAGAAGAAAAAAAAAATAACTATCGTAAGATAAGAGTTAACGAAATCAAAGGGGGATTAGAAGGGAGAGGACAAATGATGTCCAAAATTTGTAGTTGTTTTTAGCCACAACAGTATAAATTATTTAATTGTTCATAATCCGGAATATATAAACATTGTTAAAACATACTGTTGCGTGCGTACGGGTTCATAATAGAATGAATACACAAGTCCGATAATAGGTTCATAAAATTTATTCTTATCAAAAGAAATATGTCAGAAAGCTTGAATTTTGCTCAGAGATATTCGTACAAGTGTTCACAGTATCACACAATATAATCAGTAGTTATACTTCAAACTACTAAAAACGTTCAAATACAACGCAATGCAAAGTGTTATATCTAAAGAGAAAGCTAATTCAGATATCCCAGTTCACGCAGAACTCAATAAAATGGCAATAACAATAACAACGCAACGTAATTTGGATAATTAGTCGAACAGCCGTTCGAGATAATAAAAAGGGTTCAAGATTAAAAACTCCTCTTTCATCACAAAGAAAGATTGCCACATTATATTTATTTATTAAAACAGCAGAACTTGCATCGAAGGTTCAGTATACCTCGGTTCACATCTCAAACTCCTCTACTCACACATTAACATAAAACAGAAGAAGCGCCCTCTCTCGGCATTACAGTTAATGTTATGGGGAATTTATCAACACTCCCCACCTGATATCACTATATCAGCATACAAAAAATATATAACAAATGTAAGAAAACTACTTACATATCAATATCAGATACATTACCTGATGCAAACATAAGCAGCAAAAAAAAAAAAAGAGAAAACTATAAAATCAACAAACAATTAATAGCATAAAAATTCAAAAGTTACTCAAAAAGTAAATATTAACTTGAATTATAAACAGTAAATTATTAGAATTAACTCAAGTGATTAACTAAAAATTATTTAGATAAACACAGACTATAAATGTTAAATAAAAGTTGATAGTTCAGTTCATTTTCAGTCTGATAGTTCAAGAGGGTATATTAACTGCACAGGTCTCTTAAAGTCCCCTCTTTTAGTTTTCACCATACATGATCTAACAAGACCATCACGTCCTTTAAACACTTGAATTATTCGACCTAAATTCCACAAGAACTTAGATTTTGTTGTTCCCTCAAGTAAAACTATATCACCAACGTTAAGATTCTTCTTACTTTCAGGAGTATCGAAGAAATGAGCATTTCGTAAATTGAGAAGGTATTGATTTTTCCATTTTTTCCAGATATGTTTTAGAAGTGTTGTTTGATATTGTTTTCGTTTCAGTAGACCTTCTCTAGTTGGAGAAGTATTCAGGATTTCAGCAAAATTACATGGATATTCAATTGTATGTCCGATCAACAGAAAATCAGCCGGTGTAAGCGGTTCAGGTTCATGCAAGTCATTATAAACATATGTCAAAGGTCGTCTGTTCACAATATTTTCAACCTCGGTCAACACAGTCATAAATTCTTCAAAATTTAGTTGAGCTCTGCCTAAAATCTTTTTCAGAGGTTCCTTAATGCTCTTCATAAGACTCTCGTAGAAGCCTCCCCACCATGG
>KK120847.1:2687996-2719978 GCA_000611955.2 Stegodyphus mimosarum
AAAACTCCTCTTCATCACAAAGAAAGATTGCCACATTATATTTATTTATTAAAACAGCAGAACTTGCATCGAAGGTTCAGTATACCTCGGTTCACATCTCAAACTCCTCTACTCACACATTAACATAAAACAGAAGAAGCGCCCTCTCTCGGCATTACAGTTAATGTTATGGGGAATTTATCAACACGAGCTGTGGTGTAAATGAACTTCAGGTGGACTCTGCGGCTTTAAATAGTTTCAACCGGCTGCGCGAAATAGTTCTAGTATTTTCGACATTACAAGATTTCTGGAAAACAATTACAAGGATGAAATTAATGTTACAACTAACATAGTGATAAACTACAATTACTCAATTTCAATACAAATTAAAGAGATACCTATTTATTAATGTTAAATGCACATGCCCCTTTATTTTTATTTTTTCGACATACCTTTCTCTCAAAATTTGTCTCGCGCTGCATTGCACGGGGAAGTGCAACAATTTTAACTCTACTAAAAATATTTAACTAAATAAAAAATTAGTAAGAATACTTTAAAAATAAAGCGTTCAATCTTAAATAAATCAAGTGTACAGCGATCAGTTTTCGACTTTACAATGATTTCTATCGAAATAATGTAAAAGCAGAAACAAACAGCATGTGTACTGTACAGAGGAAGAAACCACCAGCAGATGAGATGCGTGTTAGAGACAGAATTTAAACACCGATTTAATTTACGTAACTATTTGAACTTATTCTCCAGATTAACCTGCTTGAAAATGCAGGTAACAGTTTACATAGTGACCGGCCCAAAATGTCGCCCGAACATCGGCGATTCAGGAAGAAACCGACAGAAGACGGAATGCGTGTTTAAGACAGAATTTAAACTCTGCTTTAATTTACGTAACCATTTGAACTCACTCTCCAGATTAAACTGCTTGAAAATACAGGTAACATTTCCGGCCCACTCGCCAAATTTGGCGACAAAATTTAGTCGAGAAAACCATCACCAGCTTGGCGATATCAAGCCAATTTACCAATATAGCCATTTACTTCAGTATTTAATAAACTTGCCTCTACAATCTTATTTTTTCGACAGAGCTTCGAGTGTTAAGATTTTCAAATTACATTATACATTAAACAAAAGGCACTGCAATTCCTAAACACAGCTCCACTAAAATTATATACATATATATAAAATTCGTAACACTCCCTCCTTCCCAAGGACTGCACAACCCGGGCGGTACAATCCCTAGACAGGAAGGCATACTTACAACAAGTGCAATACTAAAGGAAACAAGTGCAATACTAAAACTCCAATAAAATAACATACAACAAATCAAATACTAAATCATTAACTAAATGCATGAATTTACAAATTCTTATACAAATAGGACCCATTGTCTTAATTTATTATTTTTATTACATACACAATGGGGACTACGTACTATGTATGGCCATAGTAAGGGGCTAGTCGTAATGAATGACTTTTAAGCTTAGAATCTGATAACGTAGGAATCCGAACTACGACCAAAGAATATGTACTGTTAAGAAGGAAAACTTCGCAGAAGCAGAAGTGGCTCCCTTCCAACGAAAAGGGAAACAACTGCGCATGCGTGAAATATCTGTCGCCAAAAAGTGCCAAAGCTCGAAGCTGAATGTCGAAGTTGGTTTGGACAGGTTCGACGGTTACGTTTAGCAAGAGTTTAAACAAAGAATAGGTTCTTTGGTTTCAAGTAGCGATATGGACAATGGAAGTTCAACAGCCAGTGAAAGTGAAACTTCACCTAATATTTCATAATTTCCGAGTTTAAATTATCGCGACAAGTCAAAGAACGATTCATCTTAAGCCGTGTTCCACAATTTCCTATACACGTCGCGGAGGGGGAAAATGTCGGCTAGGTACCAAAGAACCGGTACATCACAGAGGGGAAATTCTCGCCAACAGATTCAGTCGCCAAATCCCTTGGCGAATGTTCCCTTTTCTTTGTAGCGGCGTTGCAGACAAAGTGGTTTACATTACGTCTATGGAGCCTTTCCTTCTTTACATAGAGGTTCTTAGCTACGACGTAGTTCAGTCTAAGACTGTATAGGGATCATCTCAGAGTGACTATAGTTTACGACAGTGGTTCGCAAACTTTTGTTCTTCGCGTCCCCCCGTTTTAATTCGAAAAATTTTGCGCCGCCCAATCAGTAAACACTAGGCAACACTGTCTAGTCTAGATACTATCGGAAAGTTCGCGCCACGTATCCAAGCTGCCTGACCTTTCTCGAACTGTCTGAATTGCAGCAACGCGACTATAAATAGAGAAGCGTACACGCAATATTCTCAGTTCAGGTTTTCTAACACTAAGCAGCATTTTTGTGAATTATAAGTAGATGTAGTATGGATAAACTTTTAAAACGAAAACTTGATGATGACGTGGCTTGTACATCAACAAGTTCAAGTGGAGATCGTCCGAAATCTAAAACAAGAAAATATGACCAATCGTATCTAAATTTCGGCTTTACTGGCCTTGAAGCAAGTGGCAAAGAAAACAATGTGTTAAGTACTGGCGGAAGATAGCATGAAACCAAATAAATTGAAGAGGTCGCTGCATAGAGAATATGTTAATAAACAACGCAGAAGAGAAACTTCCATAAAGTGCTGGCAGTAAATGAGAATGCTCTCTTGGCATCAAAGTGGCTTACAAAGTAGGTAAATGGGGGGGGGCGGAAACCACTACTGCAGATCAAACTCATTTTACCCGCTTGCAAAGATATTGTAGAAATAATGTTTGGTGAAAATTTTGCTACACAAATTAACAATATTCTTCTGTCAAATGATATACAATCTGTCGACGAATAAACGATATATCTCAGCTGATATTCAGCAGCAACTTGAATCTGAGCTTAGTGGGAAAATGTTTGCTATACAACTTGACGAAGCAACTGACTTCAGTAACAGTTCCCTTTGGTTTGCTATATTAGATTTTGTCAAGGTTCCAAAATATATGAAGATTTATTGTTTTGTAAACAGACCGAAGGAAGACCTACTGCCACCGAATTGTTCAAGATTACAAATGATGCTACTATTAAAACGAATTTCCAATGGAAAAATTGTGTTGCGATTTGCACCGATGGAGCTTAAGTCATGTCTGATAAATACAACAGTTTAGAAGCGCTAGCAAAAATGAATGTTCAGAAATTATCTGGATGCACTGCATGATACATCGGGAGTGTTAGCATCAAAATCGTTAAGTCCTTACAGCAGTTATTGAAGTGGTTAACTTCATAAAAACCAGGCCACTAAAATCAAGGATGTTCTGTGTGAAGATATGGGAGTTGAGCATCAATCTTCGCTATGTTATTTCCTCATCCAGATGGTTGTCACGCGGTAAGGCGGTTCAGCGTGTCTTTGACTCAAGAAGTGAAATACCGATATTTTTGTGCGAGGAAGGGTCACAAGCATTCAATAGATTTCTACGACAGATTATTTTTATTGAATTTTTCTTAACAGAAGCCAAACTTTGTTAACAAATCTTTAACAAACTTCTGGACTGAACGTCCGAACAACTCCGTTATAAAAAAGTCAAAGCGTTCAGAATTTTTTGCCTTTCCCAACGTCTTATCTTTGTGAAATTAGATTTTCTGCACTTAAATCTACCTATAGCATTTTATCATTATCATTTTATTTTTAATCTGTAGTGCGCCCCTCAATCATGTAAAGGTGTCCAACTTAGGGAACATGCCCCACAGTTTGAGAAACGCTGGTTTACGAAAACGTCCTTCCCATCGAATTCCATTAGTCACACCCTGTTACCTTCGTTGAATCGACGTCCTATAGCTCGTGTCATATCGGGTCTTCATCTTCTCTGTCGCCAAACTGCCACGCTCTCCTGCAAAGTTTTGCATAACTTCACACCGTGCCTGGAGATCTTGAGTGTATTCTTCACGGTATAAAAGTGCATCTGGAGAGCAACCAAACAATAGATCATAAGGCAGACAAAAGTCACGATCGAAGAGCTCTCTGCGATGGGAAATAGCCGGTAGTCCCGTGAACAACACTGCAATAGGCCAGTAAGAAGAGAGAGAACTTTTTACCCCAAGAAGAGAAAGAACTTTTTATCCCAGTCCTCTTGGTTTTTGGAAACCATCAGTTATCAAGGATGGTTTTCATCAGTTCTCAGAGTGGTTATCAAGGATGGTTTCGATTAAAGCTCTCTACCATACCGTCTCATTGCAGAGGTAAAATGTTTCCTTTGGGGTGGAGTAGTTTGCACTGTTATTTAATTACAGCTGACAAGAAATTCCTTCCTTTATTGACACTCCGAACCTGGAAATCCAATTCTGTATCATATACCTCTGCTACCATGGTAATCACGAATAGTATACGCTTCAAGCTACTTTGTGAAATAACGAATGATAACGGGGATGTATTTGTTACCATCAGCACATCGTGGCAGAGGTCGCAGGATGTTAAAGGTGACGCATTTAAAAGGAGATCCTACATTGTAACCTTGCAGCTTCCTCGGCTACGTTTGTTCCGTCCTTTCCAGTCCACAAAAGCACTAGAAAATTGACATCACTTTTGCACGTCAGTCCTTCGCTTACTCCATTAGAAAGGCTCTCAAACTGAATGCAAAACCATCATTATTCAAAAGTGCTCTCCAGTCCAACTGCTGTGTAGTTCTTAAAGATGTCCGGGATACAGGATCTTGGAAGTATAAGCTATCATCGGAATGAACGTCTTTCCATCTTCCGATTCAACATTCGGGATACAGGACCTTGGAAGAATAAGCTACCATTGGAATAAATGCCTTTCCATCTTAACATTCGAATTTCCAGTATAAGACGTTGTTTTGCATATGGCGTCAGTTCGAGACAGCCGAATATTGTCGTAGGACTAAAGATCAAAATGTCCTGCCAGGTAGGTTTCCAATTTGAAGACTTCATTAAGACAATTACGGTTTTAAGTTCCCATTTTCCAACTGGTCTTTCCTGACTTCCTTATCACCCCATGCATGGGTCTTGAGTCAGCCGATGTTGCAGTTGTAACTTGATGCGATTTCGTTTCGACGCTGGATCAATATTGGCAGCTTTCTGGGCAGGGTCTTCTAAACAGGAAGTCGACGTTTTCCTCTGATGATCCCTTATGATGACGGATAATGATGTCATATTTCTGGAGTCTCTGTATCATCTGGGTATTTTGCTTTCGGGATATTTCAAATTTAAAAGCCATCGTTACGTCAACGATGCATGATTTGTGCGAAGCAGAAATAGTTTGCCATAGAGGTGGTAATTGCAGAAATGCCCTACGGCTTTAACTATTGCGACAACGGCTTTAACTATATCTTTCATTGTGGCACAGTAATTTATCTCTGGTTCAGATACACACTTGCTCCAGTATGCCACGACATGTTCCAGACCATTTATTTCTTGGAACAAAACAGCACCGATACTCTCATTGCTCCCATCCGTGTCCAGAATAAATGGTTTCTCGAGCTGAGATACGTCAGGATTGCCGCAGATGTTAAAGCCTCCTTGAGGTTGTTAATGCATCCTCACATTCTTCTGTTCATAAAAGCTTGCTCTCTGTCAGCTTATGAAGGGGATCTCGCTATGGAAGAAAAGTCTTTCACAAATCTCCTATAACAGGTGCAAAGTCCCAGGTACTTCCCAGCAGACAGACATCTTTCAGGCGTCCCTAATCTTCTTACTATTGACAGATTTTCTGGATATGTACATACACCTTCGCCAGAGATGACATGTTATAGGTAAGTCACTTCCTGTCTGAACAATTATATTTGGCAGACTTTCGACTGGCTTCTTATGAAGCACCTTCCTAATATTTTCCAAATATTCTTCAAACGTTTTCCCGACGACAATTGTTATCCATAAGTATATATCAGTCAGGCTTCATAGGAAAGACTTCCCAGCACGGTCTCCATTAAGCGTTCAAACGTGTCGGTGGAATTATATAATCCAAACGGCATCACAATGAACTACGAAGTCATCGTCCAATAGTAAATGCTGTCTTTTCACGGTGAAAAGAGTTACCTCCAACTGCCAATACACATTTTTTTAATTAAACGTCGAAAACTATTTACTTCCAGAGTGTCCGAAATGTCTTCAATTCTAGGAAGAAGGTAGATGTTTTTCTTTGTGATCACGTTCAACCGGCGATAATCAATGCAAAATCTGGTTCAACCATTTTTCTTTCGGAAAAGGATAATAGGAGAGCCCCAAAACTTGCTGAAGACTCGATAACGTCGCTTTCTTGTGTGTCCTTGAAATGTTTTCCTACCTTCCTAGCAACTGGATAGTGCTTGATTGGTTGGATGTATAAATTCTATGCTGAGCCCACCTTAGTTCGACATACGATTGAAGATGTGCGCGACAAAACATCTTGAAATTCTTGAATGACATGTTCGGCAGCATTCTTCTCTACATCGCTTAGATACACATTCTGCAATAATTTCGATGTTAGGATCTCCAAACACACACACTCTGAAGGAGTGCTGGTTCGTTTAATGCAGGCCACTGGAGTAAACGCTGCAATCATTTGGACTTTCTTAATGACTTGCACCTTAGTGCTTATGTTGGCAACTCTTAACCTCATGACAGCCCTCGAAGGCCGATGAGAGTCGAGTCTACTAGTACTCCTTTCGGGCTGTTAGTTCTGAAGGCTATTCCATTATGCCGTACCGGTAAGTAAAAACTGATACCGTCTTGCGCTATCATTTGGTGCATGGATTAAACTCCTTCGTCTTTAACTGCAAACACGGTTATGTCCTCAGAACCAGAGTGCAGTTCGCTATTTTTAAAGGGAAAACTGTATTTCCATAGAAAGCCTAATTCGAGTATGACATTCTAATCTGAGTATTTCCATAGAAAACCTAATCCGAGTATGACGACCATAACATTTGCTCTATATGCTGTGATGGTAGACGGCACTTCCAAATGTAATGTTAATGCTTAATTTTCCGTCGATGTCGATTTTGTCCACGAACTCAAGTATGGTGAATAACGCAAGGCGGCGTCCAAATGAGTTTACCTTCCAGCTATTGAGCCAAATCTTTTCAGATCATGGTAACACTGGCTCTTGTATATACAAGAGTCCTATTACAAGAAGCCCCATTTACATGTACATCGCGCAAACAAAAAATAAATAAATAAAGGACAGTTCTATATCTCCTGCTCTACTGGGCTGATTGACGAAATTCAAATTGTGTTTTTCATGTCTCAAAAGCGTGACTTAGGGATGTGTATTAGATTTATATATGGCATTGTTCTAATATAGATATTTTGACACAAAATTGGACTTTTTCTGAATTGACATGACACTTTTTTTACCAAACTACCACATTTTGTAAAAATCGCACAAGCAGTTTTTAAACAACTGGCTCTCAAAATTTTAGCTCCTTGGTGTTAATTCAATTTGGTATGTATTTATTAATAATATCTCTTTTTTTTATGAAACTTGTTTGATTCCTACCTATACAATTTGAAATTTAGGTTCATCCCAAATAAAATTTACCCATTTTTAATGATTTACTTTTTAAATTTGTATTTTTAAATATTTGATCTCCAACCTACAAAATTTTTACAATCATCTTAAAGTAGATGCCTTTCTAAGCATAACTGCAAAAAATTTGGAGATTTTTATTAAAAATTTCTGAAAATATACGTGAATTTATATACTGGCGCATTCTGAAATTTGGCATATTTGTTGAAAGCGATAATAGCGGAAATGTGGTTTACGCACTTTGTTTAAATTATTTGAAAGTAAGAACGATGTGTCTTTTTTCCCGCTCATCCACAATGTAAAAAGGTAGGAACGATATGACTTTTTTTCCGCGCTGCACGATAGAAGGGATAGGAAAATAGGTTGCCATGTATTAAAAAGTTTGCCAAATGAATTATTCTTGGCGCCAAACTGAAAAACATTCTTCAAGTTAAATTTTTGCATTCCTTTGTAAATTTCGCACCAAATTTTTCAAAATTTAATATTTAGGCATAATTTGAGTCATAGAATCGAAATATGGAAAAAAATTGGTATGTTTTTTCAGAAACAAACCGATTTTGAGTCAAAATACCTATATTAGAACAAAGCTATATATAAATCTAGTAAAGTCGCGCTTTCGAGACATGGAAAACGGAATTGGAATTTCGTCAATCGGCCTAGTAGAACAGAAGATATAGAACTGCTCCCCCCCCCACAGTGTGCCATGTCTATTTACTGCCACTACTCACTACAACAACAACCTGAAGGCCTTTAAAATAAATCTCATTATCTGGCAACCTTTGGCCCGTGACATGGCCATTAATTACTTTCCCTCTTTCCTCCTGCGAACGGTCTTAGCTTTCGTGCTATGGGGTGTTCTGCAGTTCCTTCATACGTGGCCTTCACCACCACAGTTCCAGCCCTTTAGGGTCTGTTTTTTTGTCACTCCCATTCCGTGTCAAGGCACTGACTTGCCCGTTCTAAGTCTAGACGAGCAATCACTTGATTCACTGGCTCCTGGGCATGAGCAGCTCTCACTGAGTGGTGGTCTCTACGTGCTGCCTCGAATTTCACGGCATAGAATATTTCTAAATCCTTGGCATCCGTCATTCGCAAGGTTTGGTATCTCAGGATCCCGGAGGCTATCAATGAAGTACTGCAGGGACAGGATATCCCTTGTTCCTGGGCAGTCTTAAGGCGAGATGAGATAGCCTTTCAACCACTGAGGTTTCCGTGGGCTTCTGTTGGCTCGAAAGCCTGTGGTTTTTGGGCAGAGTTTCAATGATAGCTGCTGCCTCGATCACAGAAGCGGTGAGATAGCAGGCCTTAGCTTCAGAATTCCATACACTCGTGTATGCCACTATAGAGAACTGTGTCTTATACAAACTTGCCCGGAGGTCTTTCCGTCATAAATGGACAACTTTAGAGACAGGTGAGAAGGCGTGGATAAAAATTTAAAACCATCAGAATTCCTTCCTGCTGTTATGAATTTCTTTAGGCTGTCAACTTCTAAGGCGACAGCTGATATTCTGACATTGATTAGCTGTTCCGACAGTAGAAACATTCTCTTCCATTTTTTAAACAGAACAAACTGTTCCTCAGATTTTTTTTTCAACAGCAATAACTCTTTCTCCAGTTTCTTGTTCAGCTAGACACACACTTTCTTCAACTTCTCCTACTTTATTTCCCACAATGTCTACATTCCATGTCCTCCAATTTGTTTTCTATTATGGATTTAATTTCTCTTTTGATTTTCTCGACCTGCTTTGATCTTATTCCTGAACTGATCTAACACTTCCATCTCTTTTTGAACAGTTTTTATCTCTAAACAGATTCCTTGGCCGCTTTTATCTTTTCGTTAACGGAGTTGATGGCCCCTTCCACCTTTTCTTAAAGAGTGCAGCAAATGCCGTCACCACCTGTCTTAGTAGCCCTTCCCATTGCTCACCAGAATTTAACCCCACTCCTGACATCAAAAACTGTTGTGTGAGAACAGGTTCGTATGTATTGAATACACACAGAACCGACGATAGTTTGATAAAATTTATTTCCCTAAAAAAAAACACTTCACATTTTTGAAACTTCCCACAAAAATATTCATACAGCTCTTCTCAGCATCACATAGCACAATCAGCAGTTACACTTCAAACTACCAGGAACGTTAAACACAACGCAATGCAAAGCGCATCTAAAAGGCAAAACTCTCATTGATATCTCAATACTCCGAAGTGAGCTCTGAACTTAAACAATTAAGAATATGATGTTCTTCCCTGTATCATATAGTTCTTACATGGCCACTGAAAAATCTACAGAATTTTCCACTTTTCAAAATTACTGAAAGGCATGGCCAGTTAAAATTACATATACTGATTAATCACAGTTATTGAATTACAACACCAATTACAGTTATATATTGTTCACAACAAAATGTCGCCAAGTTTGGTGATTTCTTGCCAAATTTGATGACAAAAATTAGTGGTCAAAATCTTCACCAGTTTCGCAATATCTTGACTGATTTAAAGATATAACTATTTACTCAATCAAGGCGCAAGAGAAACACATCGACGTGGAAAATAAAATAGGCAAATCGACAACCTTGTATTCGGCGTAGATTTTGTAAAATCCCAATCGACTTCGAGGGCAAAACGGGTCCCCCTTCATCAGGAGCAAAAAAGTCTGCAAAAGCGAGAAAGCGAATGTCGATCATATTTATACAGACAGGCGACCAATGGAGGAGCCGGTAACGCTATCTATCGGCAGAAATAGTAACGAAAAATCAAGGGTTAAGTTAGTAGAATCTTGAAGGTATCAGGCAAGACTGGATCGGACTTGAGGTCATTGACTAAACAGGATAAATTTTTGTGAATGTAAAAAGCTTCAAGAAAATCCAAATCCCTAATAGAACCAGCTTTTGCAGAATTTTTTGCTCCCGATAAAGGGGGGGGGACCCGTTTTGCCCTCGAAATCGATTGGGATTTTACAAAATCTACGCCGAATACGAGGTTGTCGATTTGCCTGTTTTAGTTACTCAATGTTGAATAGATTTTTCCACCTGTAATCTTATTTTTCTGGCAGAGCATCATCTCGTTCATGCACTTCAAATTGAATTATACAAAAAAATACTATAATTTCACATATAATTTACCTTAAGTTATTTACATATGTTCAAAATTGGTAACAACACAATATACTTTGATTTTTTAATTTCTGCAATCACTAACCGAATAAAATCGAATTACCTCAAAATTTCTTTCTAATGCAATTAGCGAAAAAACTTGTAAGAGCATTCCACTCAATTAAAACTGTTCTGAGCGTGGAAAACGTAAAGCATTTGATTCCGTTCAAAATAATGCTTAATGTTACCTAATTCCTAATAATAAAATAATGCCTATGTTCAAAATGTATTCTTTCACATATTTAGGACTTTGAAATATTGCATGAAAAAAAATATATACGTCTATACTTATATTTACGATGTAATTACAAAATGTTTATATCTCCGAACATGTCAAAAGCTACTACTGATCTTAATGGGAAATCATTGAATGTTTTGGGAAACCAGACCTATGTGCCAAAGCTTCAAAAAAGTGTATATTAAAAATACTAGTTTGGGCCTCTCCTCTCTTTTCTACTTCCAAGATCGAATTTTCGCCAATGCATCCCCTTTTCAAAAAGTCAACATTGAGAGGATCATTTGTAGAGCCAATGAAAATTACGTGACAAATGCCAACTGGCTTCTAATTGATACATTAATTAATTTCAGAATGATTTACAGATGTTAAATGCAATTCTATTTTCAATTATTTGTGATTTTCTTTCTTCAGCATACAACATGAAAATGAGTTTATCGAAAACTGAATTTATTGAAACCAGACATGATCATCCAGCTGTAATATTAAAAAGCAGATCAAGTACATTAAAAAGAAATTTTTAAAATGGCAATAAATGCTAAGACACTCACTGCAACAGAACATTTTTGACAAATTTCAAATTTTGAATATGATGTATTGCAAGAATGAAACTATACCTGCATTCCTTAACATAATTAAAATAGAGATCAAGAAATATATTTCAAAGTTGGGGAGGTGGGAGGAAAAAAGGTTGGTGGAGAACTTAACTCCAAATTATAACAATATAAGGTATTTCTCCTACCTTCCTGGCATGCCTTTGTGGTGTAGTGGTCAGTACACTTGGCATGTATTTGAGAAGTTCATGGTTCGAGTTCCTGAGAGGGCACTGCTCATTTTTCGTGTCTCCGTTTTTTAAATAACCTAATGTCTCTACAAGTGGCACCCGAACTAAACTGGATGATGATTTTCCACCACAGGGATTTGGCGACTGGGTGCCCAAAACCCCAGTCGCCCTTTAAAAGGGCGAGTATATAAGGTATCACTCCCGCCTTTTTCGCATGTCTTCGTGGTCAGCACGCTCGATGCGTAACAGGTCCGCGGTTCGATTCCCGGCGAAGGCGCTGCTAATTTTTCATCACTCTTGCTTCCGAAATAGCCTAATGTCTCTACACTGGCCCCCAACTAAAATGGTGGTGGATGATGATTCTCCACCACCAGGATTTGGTGATTAGGTCCCCTAATCCCCAGTCGCTTTTCAAAAGGGGGAGCGTATATAAGGTATTCCTTCCGCCTTCTTGGCATGCCTTTCTTTGTGGTGTAGTGGTCATCATGCTCGATGCATATTTGAAAGGTCTGTGGTCCGAGTCCTAGCGAGGGCACTCTCATTTTCCATGTCTCCTGTTTCGAAATAACCTTTAATGTCTCTACAACGATAGTTTGTCAGCAGCATGAGATTTCAGATTAGATTTCATCAGAGAAATTCCAAAATTTTAGAATGAAATACCTGACGGACAAACCCTGGTTTAATGAATTAAGCTTACCTTCTAAAGCTGTAAATTTTTCCAAAAAAATACAAGGAAAATTTCTTATTACTGATGATGGTACCTCTGAAAGAATGTAATGAAGAACATTCATTATATTGTTGCGTTCTTACGGGTTCGTGGATTTGAGAGTATTCGATGAAAACACGATGCAGATCAATAAAAAGCACAATTTATTTACAAGAATCACTATTTACAGCACAGTTCCAAAATTACCTTTAAAAGCGTCGAAAATCTACAATAAATACGCTGAAACAATCAGCAACACAGCTTCAGGCTGTAATTGTAAAGATAGCTTCACGGCAACACTAAACTTATAATAAAACACCGTGGAACAATCACCAATACACTGTCAAGCTATACTGTAAAGATAGCTTCACGGCAAAGCACTATCTCGATTGCTTTCCGTTCACAAAACTCTCGCGTAGCAGCTATTCTCACAACTAATCACACTGCTCGCAACACTTCACAATCTTGCAACTAACTCGCAACTCAACTAACTCGCAACAACAACTCCTCGCTCTCGGACACGCAAGGGTTTATATAGCTTTTCTTTAAGTTCGACACGTTTCGAGAAATATCTCGACAGGAAGTTATTCTAGAAGCTTCCCGATTGGACCATGGGATATCGCCAATTTGGTCGCCAAATGGGCGATAAAGTCGCCAATCTGGCGACCCTGCCATACACTATTTTATGGCAACCCTAGTGCTATGCCGGAAAGCTTACATACAGGCGCAACCGCCGAATTTTTCGTAACAATATTTATTTTAGTGTGTATCATAATAATTTTTCTTAATATTATTATTATTGTTGTTGTTGCATGTGTGTGTGTACACACAAGGATATTTATGTATTATCCCACTGAACCTGAAAGTTGGCTCCAATGAACCACAAAAGTGAGCTGCCTGTGGAATTCTTTCCTGCAAAGTGATGCCTCTTTATTTATTACACAATCGGTATTCAACTACCTCTGTTTTTGCACATTACACATATATGTTGTATGTACATATGGAATGATACATATGTTGTGCTGATGTTTAACACAGGGCCGATCCTAACTTGGGGCGAGACGGTGAACAGCATGTGGGCAGCAAAATTTAAGGGAAGTCTTGGATCTACGAGGGTCTAGGATCGATACTGGTACAACATATATATAATAACTTTGAAAATAATCCACTATTTGTTGTTCTATAGAAGACAGGTCACAAATTTTAGTTATTTCTTTCAAAATACAAGAAAAAATACAGGAATAACAGTTAATTTATTTCCTTATTCATAAAAACAAAAAGTGGCTTATCGAGAATCAATCTCAATTACATAACACGGAAGTGCAAATGTGTGGTGCTGTTGTGATACGCTTACCAATAACTGGAACTAAACCACTGTTTGGCGACTGCTTTACGATCGATGGAATAATACATAAGTATAATACTAAACTAGTCTTGATATATTAAGTTTAACACATCCAGAACCAGATTTGGTCTTGAAGAGAATTAATCAATTGCACTATTTCTACACATATCTACTGTTTTGCTAAGCAAATGTTCCCCCAAAAAAGCAAATTAGATGACAACAGTTAACAGAGAAGAATTTATGACTTCAGGTCAATTCATCTGATATGAAATAAAGGATCCTTTACTATTATTCCTACAGGAAACAGTCGTTGGAATATTCCCATTCTTAGTGCTTCTTAAATGGAAGAAATGAATTCAGGTGTTGAAAACAAAAGAAACTGCTTCTATGACTCCTCTCTTAATGTGACGAAATCTGCTTGAATTGCATTCTTGAGTTTAAGCACATGTAGTAAGAAATATAAAAATCTATCACATATATGTGAGAATGCAACACACATTTTAATTTCATGATGGAATACAGTGATAAATATGTTCCATGTTATGACAGTTTTTTAAAGATTAATAATTATCCAAATAACAGACTTCTAATATGACAGTTTTTTAAAGATTAATAATTATCCAAATAACAGACTTCTAATAAAAGTTTACAATGGTAATTAATATTCAAATCTTGATTTCTTAATAATTTGTCTCCCATATGTTATGTATATTTGTTGAATGTGATGGCCATATTATTATCAGTTATATACTATGAAAAACATACAGAAAACAATTAAGCTTGTGTAACAGCTGACCGTAAAAGAAAATTAGTTATATTGCTCTTATATTCTTGAAGAGCCTCCTTTCTTTTAGTTGATATTAAAATTAACTTCATACATAAGAAAATAAATTGGCATAACAATAAATAATTATTTTGAATCCTTTATTGGGGATATCTCTACAAGGTCACCTATCTGAAAAAGACCTGCATTTTTGAGAACATAAAGAATACATTGCCTGCAAACAACACCTTTTTAAGACCACTATATCCAAAGAGCACCAAAATCCTCAAAAACCGTGGGTGGTCGGTCGCATTTAAACAGGGCTTACTGTGTTTTAAAAAAGCATGCATTATTAATTTTAATTACATATTTGTTACATTCTTATTTTCTTACAAAGCAGTGGAGCCGTGACTCTATTTCTTTAGAACACTACATAACAAGAACTGAATTACATTCAGATACACATCTTTTGAACATGCTGGAAATTCATTATTTCCCTTAGAACACTTTTCTTAGGAAAATATTTAATAAATAATAAAAATCAAAATTTAGGTCAGGTCAAAAACAGTCACCTTGTCTAAACCATTTTAACTCCTGAAAAAAGTGTTTGCTTTATTGTACAGGAAAAGCGAATGAAATGGGAAAGAAAGAAACTGGAGAAAGCAGCAGAAGAAATTGCACTATTTGAGCTGGGGATAAAATGAAAAATGAAGAAAGGTCACTTAAGACCCCAGCACTAAATAGCGAAACTGATTTAATCTGTAATCTGAAGAAAACTTAAAAGAAACAGAGTTGCAGTTCCTTTCCTATAAATACACCGTAAGCTATTAAAACTGCTACACTAGGAAGGAAAGCAAATAGCAGAATCTTATTTAGTGTACAAACACAATATACATGATTATTACATGATTAAATCTGCAGGTAATTTGGGGTTCACAGTGCGCAGAAACAGTACACAGAGTTAGGCACTGCAACAACACATTTGTAGTCTAGTACAGCATCGAGTCGAATTGAGTTTGACAGATATGGAGGTATTTATTTCATTTAATGTGGTTTCAACTCTATGCAAGAATACACAAATCACTGTAGCTGGCGAATGGTGCCATACCAGTCTCTCAGTAAACCATGTCAAGATGTTTTCAATGGTTAGAAGATCTGAAGAACCTGCAGGCCAAGACAAAAGTAGAACATTATCAAGAAAGGTCAGAACAAAGCAGAAAACATGTAATCATGCATAATCTTGTTGAAAGACGGTGTCATGATTGCCTCGAAGATAGGGCACAGCCTGCACATGAGTCTTAATGGCAACTGTCTACATTACTGGCTAAAAACAAGAGGTGACAGGGACGTATACACACTGGCACCCCATATGAATCACTGGCAACCCATACGAATGCAGCGGCAATATTCATTTTTCTCGGTGCCCGCACACATGGACATTCATTATGCTGCTACATAGAGAATCAGAATTCGTCTTAGCAGACAGAGAAGACAATATGTCTGTCCTCTTGGATATTAGTGATCCATGCCACTAAAATTCTGCATAGCATTCAGTATGGCCCTCCCGGCCACATAGATTCTACACTCATCTGACTTTTGACACATACTGGTAGGACAGGACGTAGAACACTACTTTTACACAAGTAACCAATGCTCAAATGCAATTTGCAAATGATAACCTTGAACGGTAGAATGCTTTTTTCACCAACAAACTTGGCCTTTATAAGCAAGATGAAGTGTTCATTCATATCATGTGAAATAAGCAAGGAGTTGTACACTTCCCTAGGGAAAAAATTGTTTTATATAAGTTCATATTTTTATTAGCGATGATCCAGTAGTCAACAGTCTAATGATTATGCTTATGTGGCTAAGATATACTGAATAAGATAATTCAGAATATGCCACATAGGCACATAAATACCAATCACTTGAAGTTCCCCTATGGAATAGACAGGAGACATGGAAGAAGGAGACTGCTGTCTCATGAGGCAGGTAACTATCAAAATAGTTAAAAGAAATCAGCATGCATCACAAGGAAAGCAGAAATAACTCGGACTAGATAACCAAACTGTTGCACAATGCAGATAGTTATTACTCATACCTGTTTTGTGTGCATGTGCTGGAATGCTAATATCATCTGAATATTCCAGAATGTAGTACCTTTCAAGCAAATATGATATTTGTTGCATGCCGCCTCCACAGTGTAGTAATTTTTATGGCCAGTAGTATAAATTAGCTGGGATACTTCACTGCTGGAGGATGAGGAGGCATAATGGCAAAGCACAAGCATAAAGCAATAAATAAATACTCAAAACAGAAGTTTTATTTTAAAATTATAAATATTCCACAGGGGAGGTAGAAATAACAATGATGAGAAGACATATCAACAAGAACAATTACATATAAATAAAACTTACTTCTCGGAAGATGTTGTCGGCAGTATCGGGAGAGTTCGAAGCCCCTGCAATTGAAATTAAATTTTAGAAATTAAATAGTCCATAAAATTTCATTTTTATTAACAAGAAAATTTTGCAAAACATCTTACATGAAAACACACTGGAACACTTTCTGAAATCTGTGTGATCTACTAGGAAAGTTAGCTTCAGTAACACAAACTGTAGTGCAATCACACTATTTGTAGTAGAAATATTTCTGATGAAAATTACATAAAGTATTAAAATTTTTCATTCAAAGTTTTTAAACAAAAAATTATATTTCATCTTTTTTAATTTGTTTTAATAGTTTTAAACCAAGTGAAGAGAGTACTAGATTTTACTACAAATCTTAATCAAATTAAAGATACCATCATTTGGATAATCACGTTGACAGATAAAATACAGAATTTAAAAATTCAGTTCCTTTCTAATGGGGGAAAATATAGTTTCTTCTGGTAGATTTTAATTCTAATTTTATGTTTTTAGAATTCAGAACTGGGAGGAAAACAAGATTTTACTTTAGGAGGATTTGGAAGTGGTTTAGTTGCAAGCTTTTTACGTGGACGGCTGGAACACATGCTCCATTAGACCTCATGAAAATCGAGCGTTGGTGACATCTCTGAATGTAAACAGCATTTTTCAAAATATAAATACATCACCTTTGATGTGATGTGATGTGATGTGATGTAGTGCCATGAGTTGTGTAACGCATATTTGCTATGTAACTGTACTATGTAATATAATGTATATATAATTAAATGTGTTTATTTAAAAATGTGGAGCAATTTTGAGGGAGCGTACTTCATATTTTTTTGGAGCCACCAGTGAGGTTAGGAGTCAGTCTTGGAAGCTGTGAATTCTAGTGGTTTAGTTGCAAGGTTTGTTTTGGATTGGGAAATTTAGCAGGAAGTGAAGTTGTTTGAAATTTGAATTGCTGTAAAATGCCCGACTAAGTTGAGAAAGGAGCTGAGAAAGGAGCGTAGTGCAGTTAGGTCTACGTTAACTAAGTTAATTAACAAAGTTGAAGTTTTTATTAAGGAAGATTCTAGTGAGATGTTACGAATGAGATAGATACTTTAAAAGAATTTCGAGTGCAAATAACAGATAAGGAAACTAATTTAAAACGATTAAACGATGAAGTGAAAGGTCTTTGAAATTTTGATGATATAGAAAGGAAATTATTGTGTCAAGAGAAATATTCAGAAAAAAATTATCCCCTGGAAACAAAAGATAACCAATGTAATTGATAGATTAATGAAAGATGAAATACATATTCGTAATGTACCCTTTTCTATTTCCGCACCTGCTCACGGTACACTAGAAAACCAAACCTTTAAAGAAACCAAAACTGTTAAACTTCCTAATTTGACAATCAATAAATATTATGGTGATTCTGCTTCTTGGTTAGAATTTTATAACCAGTTTGAAAGCGCTATTTATAATAACTGTAATCTTACAAAGATAGACAAATTTAATTATTTAAGGTCACATTTAGGAGGTATGGCATCTAATTGTATAAGTGTTTTTGGTTTAACGTTAACAGAAGAAAATTATGATGCTGCTTTGGATATATTAAAAAGTAAGATTTGGTAACAAGAATACTCTTATACAGATACATTTGAATGAGATACTTAAAATTCATATTATTAGAAGTGTGAATGATTTAACTGGATTGAGAAGGTTGTTTGATATAGCTGATACTCAAATTAGAAGTTTAGAGTTGTTAGGAGTTGAAACAAAATCTTTTAGCACTTTATTGATTCCCATTTTGTTAGAAAGAATTCTGAAAGAGCTTGTTTTAGAATTCAATAGAACATATCCAGATAGTGATTGGAATTTTAAGGATTTATTTACCTTTCTAGGCCAAAAGAAATACGGTCTACGGAAATGACATATTTATTTAGAAGCAAAACGGAAAATTATCATAATTTTGGTAATGAATATAAAGATAATTCTAGAAAATTTGAAAATAAAAAGACTAAGGACTATTTGACTCAACTTCAAGTTCGCACAAAATGGCATCGTGCTCCAGCAAATATTAAAATAAATGACCTAGTAATCATTAAGAAAGACAACACATCTTCCTTAACATGGAAACTGGGACGTATCACAGAAATTTACCCAGGTAATGATTACAGAATTTGTGTCGTAAAATTAAAAATTTGCTAATAGTGAATTCCAAGAGACCCATTCACAAACTGTGTGTATTACCAATAGGCAATTAAGCATTGTGAAAATTTTTGAACTTTAACTTGATATTCATTTTGAATTCTTTAAGTTTTAATGTTATTATGTTATTACACAGTCCAGTCACATTAATGTGACCATCTGTCAAAAGCCAGAATAACCACCTTTCGCAGAGCGGACTGCTGCGAGACGTGCAGGAAGAGATTCACATAGGTCCCTGAAGGTGTTCTCTGGGATGTTGAGCCATGCCGACTCTAATGTCGTGGCCAGCTGAGCTAGATTACGCGGTTGAGGATCCATGGCACGAACAACTCGATCGAGATGGTCCCACAGATGCTCGATTGGGTTTAAGTCAGGTGAGTTTGCTGGCCAGGGGAGGACGGTAAACTCATCCTGGTGCTCTTCGAACCACGCACGTACACTGGCAGCTGTATGGCCCCTCGCATTGTCCTGCTGGAAGATGCCATCATCCTGAGGAAAAACAATGCGCATGTAGGGGTGAACATGGTCCGCAAGGACAGATGCGTACTTGTATTGATCCATTGTGCCTTCCACAATGATCAGTGAACCTAGAGAATGCCAGGAAAACATTCCCCAGACCATAATGCTCCCGCCTCCAGCTTGGACCGTTCCGGCAATGGTTGCAGGGTGGTTCCTTTCAGAGGTTTCACGCCTTATACGCCAACGTCCATCTGTCCGATGGAGCATAAAACGCGATTCATCCGAAAACGCAACCTGTCGCCACTCAGTGGACGTCCAGCTGCTGTACTGGCGTGCAAATTCTAGCCTTCGCCGTCGATGAACAGCAGTCAGCATAGGTGCACGAACCAGGCGTCTGCTTCGGAGGCCCAGACGCAGCAATGTTCGCTGAATAGTACTTTGGGAGACACTTTTGGTAGCCCCTTGGTTCATTTTGGTGGTCAGTTGCTCAACGGTAGCCCGTCTATCTGCCCGAACGCATCTCCGCAACCGTCGTTCGCCTCTGTCATCTATGGCCCGTGGTGCACCACATTTGCCACGTCGCTGATTTTGGACAGTCCCATTTTGCCATGCACGGTACACTTTTACCACGGCGGCACGCGAACAGTTCACAAACTCAGCCGTTTCGGAAATGCTTCCACCCTTGGCCCGAAAGCCAATGATCATGCCCTTTTGGAAGTCGGATAAATCGCTTCGTTTCTGCATTACGCCAACGATTGAAATGTTTTCCGAAGCCCTCACACACCCTTTATATACGCTCAACTGCACTGTGCTGCCACCTGCCTTCTGTGATTGGTTATTTAACTCTGACATGGAAAGTACGTGGTGGTCACATTAATGTGACTGGACTGTGTAATTAGTTATGCTATTAATTTTGTGTAATTCATTGTTTACAGCTATATGCTATTTTAGACTTAGTATTACTCATTTATATGCATGAACTATTTAATCTACAAATTATAGCTTTACTAAGAATAATATTAAGTAATAATTTCATGTGATGTCCTGAATGGCCGTCCGTGGGGCATAGTAGCACCCCTCAACTGTGGGAGAAAAGTTTTGGTTTGGACAAGAGTTGGCATGGGTTTTGAGAATGTAGTGTGATGAGTTGTATAACGCATATTTGCTATGTAACTGTACTATGTAATATAATGTATATAATTAAATGTGTTTATTTAAAATGTAGAGCAATTTTGTAGGAGCTTAGTTCACAATACGAGTAGTAAGAAAGTAGTTTTTAAAAAATGAAAGAACAATATAGTCAAAATTGGAGCTTATATGTAATGCAGTGTAAGAATAAGGTGACACCATTAATTAAGAGGGCTGATCTATAATAACTCCAGAAAATATTATACGACACATACATACATTTAATATGTTCCGAAGCAATTTCCACCAGACTTTATGAACTTCTGTGCTCAACTGTGCAAGTTTCAAACACAGATTTTAAAATCCTCTTTCGGAATACTCTTTAATGTGGCCCTCACCGTTTTCTTGATGGCTTTGACATCCACAAATCCTGTTTTCTCTAGCAAATTTTTCAGTCTCAGAAACAAGAAAAAGTGGCGGTGTTACATCCAGTCATGAGGATTTGTCATAAGGGTAACACCAAGACTAGTCTCCCATCATCTATCAAATCTAGGAATGCATGCCCAGCGATGAGTTCATTGCACAAGACCATTCTAAATTTCTTTTGTTACTCCAAACAAACAACAAACCTCGTGAGGAACAAATCTGGAACAAACCTTGTGATTTTCCTAGGTCTTGTATCAAAATTTGCCGAACGAACTCTTTGGAAATGATCCATTGCCAATTACTCGAATACCTAATTGAAGATCCGAAGTCACAAAAGCTTATGAACTCTTTCAATGGTTTCCATTTGCACACAGAATGCAGCCATCTAATACGCACATAATCTTCTACAGTTTTGCAGCCATCCCCAAAAATGACTACACCATTAAAAAAAAACCAATATAAAGCAAAATTTAATGTTAATTCTCTGCTTCATATCAACTTAACAACAAAAATTTTAATACCTATGTTTTCATAGCCACAACTTGTGGTATAGACAATGACCATACCTCAGAAAAGACTTAGCCACAATTCATTCACTAAGCGGAAGAGTGATGATGGATCCAGAGCCAATCTAAGTATGAAACCATCATTTCCTAAAAGACATCTTGAATCTAAGAATGTCAATTTAAAGAATAAGTCTGAATAATACTTTAAGAGGAAACTATCGGAGTTCAAAAATAATAAACAGGTTATGAAAGGTTTTGTTACTTCAAGTAAAAAAGCTTTAGAAACTAGTTACCTAATAAGCCTAAGCACTGCTAAGGCAGGGCAGGCTCACACTATTGGAGAAAACCTATTACATTTAACAGTAGCTAAAGATTTCATTTTACACTAGTCAACGAAAAAGCGGCTAATGAACTCAATAATATTCCGCTTTCAAATGATACAGTAAGTCGATGGATCCTTGAAATGGCAAATTTCATAAAAGAGACACTTATTCAAAAAATGAAAAACAGCGAGTATCTCTCATTGAAATGGGTTCAAAGTACTGATATAATGAGCTTTGTTCAATTATTAGTTGACATGCATTTTGAAGAAGGTAACTGAATTTATTTTGTGGATCACTTCATGATAGGGCAACTGCAAATGAAATTTTCAAAGTAACTTGACAATTTTATGTCGAAAATAGTATTCTTGGAGTAAGCGCATTCTTACGCAATGACGAAGGTCGGGCTTTAAAATAAAAACATTCCGGTATTCTTTCTCAAATAAAGAAAGTTGCACCCTAAATTTACTCACTGATCCTTTAAGCTTTAGTAGCCATCCCCGAAAATCTGAAAATCATTTTTAATACAGCCGTGAAAATTGTTAACTTTATTGAAAGCCGAACTTAAAATTCAAGGATATTTACGACTTTATGCAAAGAGATGGGCAGTGAACATGAAAGTTTTTGTTACATTCCGAAGTAAGGTGATTGATTATCCTAAGTTTTAAACCGTCTTCCTAAGCTGATCAAAAATTCAAATCTTCCCCTGTGATTCAAAATTTGAATTGCGAAAATTATTTTAATTGCATTTAGTGAATTATGGTTGGCGCGTTTAGCATATGTAGCAGATATTTTTTGGTAAGTTAAACGAATTATATTTAAGATTTCTTGGACAAAGTGTTAATTTGCTTATCATTAGAGATAAAATAAATGCAATGTTTAAAAAAAAAATCTCGAGCTAATAATAAAAGAACTGGATAAGATTACGAATTTAAGCTTTCAGCACTTTTAGAGAATGTTCTAATCGAAAATAATTTTAAAACAAAAGAAGAATAGCATCCGACATTAAAAATCGTTTTTTATTCGTAAATAACTTCAACATATGTTTTCCCGAAGATTATGGAAAAGAAAATTGGATTCGAAATTCATTTTGTTCTAACACTGCGCAGAAAAAAAATGGTACATTTCTTATCTCCCGTTCTACTAAGACGATTCACGAAATTCGAACTGCGTTTTTAATGTCTCGAAAGCGCGATTTAGCATATATATTACTCACTGATCCTTTAAGCTTTAGTAGCCATCCCCGAAAATCATTGTTCTAACATAGGTATTCTGACACAAAATCGAACTTTTGCTGAAATGACATGTCAATTTTTTTTCCATATTTCCATACTACGAATCAAATTATGCCAAAGTGCCAAGTTTTGTAAAAATCGCACAAATAGTTTTTAAAACATTAGCTCTCAAAATTTTAGCTCCTCCATGTTAATTGGAATTTGGTATATATTTATTAATCACTTTTTTTTACCCTTTTTTTTTTATTCTTCCTTTCGACATTTCGAAATTTAGGTTCATTCCAAATAAAATTCACCCACTTTTTATGATTTATTTTTACCATAGTCTTAAAGTAGATCTGTACACTGCTGGCCACCACCCTGAAGGAATCATGCAAATAACATGAAATTTACAACATGCATTAGCAAAGGTGAGATATGCAAATGATTAGAATTTCTCTGGCTACTGATTCTAGAAGGAACTACACTTTACAAAATCTATAAATTTAATCATTTGATACTTGCTCAACAAGTTATCTACTAAATAAATTTTGTTGTGCTATTTCTTGTCTTTCTTGGTGTTGCAATTTGAGTTTCCAGCAGTGTACATCTAAGCATACCTACAAAAAGTAAGTTTTTTATTCAAAATGTCCTAAGACATACGTGAATTTACATATTGGCGCGTTTTGAAACTCGGCATATTTGTTATAAGCGATAATAACAGCAAATGTGTTTTACGCAGTTTGTTAAAATTATTTGAAAGTATGAATGATGACTTTTTTTTCCGCTCCTGTACAATGAAAAAAAGGAAAGGAAAATAGGTTGCTATAAATTAAGAAGTTCGCCAAGTGAATTATTCTTGGCGTAAACTGACAAAATGCGCCAAGATAAATTTTTTAAACTTCTCCAAAAATTTTGCATCATGTTTGGAAAATTTAACATTTATGCATAATTTGAGTCGTAGAATCGAAATACGGAAAAAAAAAAACTGGCATGTCATTTCAGAAAAAGTCCCGATTCTGTGTCAAAATACCTATATTAGAAAACTGCTACACATAAATATAATGCAGATCCTAAGTCGCGCTTTCGAGATATAAAAAACGCAATTTGAATTTCGTCAATCGGCTCAGCAGAATGGGAGATACAGAACTGACACCCTTTCCCCCCTCGCAGTGTATTTGAAATTTTAACTCCTGAATAAAAGCAACAATTGATAGAAATTTTCTGTGATCAAAGGCTAACTGAAGATTTCAAAAATAACACAACAACTGGTTAACTTTTGGCTGAACTAGGGGGGGGAATAGAGCATTTTAAATAAAGCTATTAGATTTGTACTCCCTTTTTGCGCAACCTATTTTTATTAACAAGGATTTTCCTATGTTATATTTGAAACAAATTCAGAACAAACTAAAAGTGGATCCTAATTTACGGTTAAAACTAAGTGAAAGACTAGGCATAAAGGAATTGATCTGTCTTTTAAACAGGTCCAAATTTCGCCCTAAATTTTAGAATTAAAGTATTACAAACATGCATTTTGATAATTAAAATGGTTTTTTTTAATCTCAAATTTTAATCTAATATTTTAAATGTGTGCATATTTAATACAAATAGTCAATAGGTTGTGCAAATGGCAAAAATGTTTTTTTTAATATTTCTACTGAGAAACTGAAAATAAAAAATAATAATAATTGTAAAATGTAGCAATAGTACTCAAGTTTTTCGGGTTTTGTTTCGACGGTACGCATTAGTCAAAAGGCAGAGAACCGTGGTATAGAATACTCCTCCTTCCACGTGCATTTTTTAATTGTTGTCCCATTAACCATGATTTGGGGATTACCGTGGATATGTGAGTCTACTGTATTTGCATTTTTATAAATTTCTTTTGCCGTTATTCCACAGTTTTTAAGAAATGGGGGGGATTATATTTCTGAAATCTGAAAAAGAATCACTAAAGACCCAATAGTTGGCTATGCGCTAAGAACTTACACTGCGTGTAAAAAAAAAAAAAAAAAAAAAAAAAAAAAAAAAAAAAAAAAAACTTAATGTATTTCCGGATGCAATAAACTATTATTTTACAAGATTTATACACATTTCTACACACAGAAATTAAGTGCTTTTAATTAAGTACTAAGGACCATTAATGAAAAAAATTAAGGACCTATGAACAAATGGGAACTGAATAAATTCAATTAAAATATTATCTATGCCTGAACTTCACTTTTGTAATACCATCCTAAAAAGAAAATAGATCCGTAAGTAGGATGAATAATTATTAAACATGAATTAATTAACAAAATTATTAATAAGTTTGAGAATAAAATCAACTTTATAAAATGTATCAAGCAGCATTCAATATTTTACATTTATAATAGTTGGACATATTTGAAAGAAAATAAGTGGCATTTTATTTATGATTTGCTAACAGTTAGTTTTACGATTTTTCTTAATGCTTCATTTTTATCACATACTTGATCAGTCTAGAGGCTTAGTAAATAGCAAGTAGATTTTATGTCAAGCGGCACAGATTAAAATTAGAAGTAGATCATACTCAGTATGATTCATAAAAGATCACCCTGTCACCGCTGCTGCTTGCCTAGAGAGAGACCTGCTGATTAGAACTAACCTAAAAGGCCTGATGTAAGGTTGGCAAGATCTGAAAGTTAGCTGGGTTTTGTCTGTCACAGTTAGTGTCGTAGCTTCGTGTAGGTCCAATAAACCACTAAAGCACCACAGGTGGTAAGTTGTTTTGTATTGTTTAAAGTCTCACTGGATGCAAAGAATAAGTTTTACGTGATTTTTTACATTTTTGTGTTTTATCTTGTGGCCACGGTAAGGATTAATGAAAGGCAATAACTCGCTTTAATATGCAGAGGTAATTTTTAAGGGTAAGCAGTTAGTTATAAATAATTAAATTAGGTAGTTAGATAACCTTAGTCATTTTGGATTTACATAGCCAATATGAAATTTTATTTATTTGTTAAAAAAGCCCTATTAAAATCACAATCTAATAAAATTTCTAAAAATAATTAATAAAATTAAGTTTAAATCTAAATAAAATCTAATAAAATTAAGTTTAAAATACACGTAATTTATGACATTCGATTCTTAAACGATATTAGGATAACTACACATTAAAAGCTATAAAACATTCATGTTTTGTAACAACAAAACTCAAATATTTATGCCTCTTTTTAATTTGAAGCCTTCCCAGACATATTGGCTAATTTAAATCATTTCCTTCTCTTTAAGCATGTTTTCTAACAATCAGAAAATTGTCTCAATACGCAAATCAGTGTTCTCACTAGTTTCTGCGTGCTTTATCTCCTAACTTGTCAACCTCTCTACAATATAGTTATGAGGCTTTACTTGATCTGGTAAAAGTTAAATAGTCCAAAACGTCCCGACAGACGTGAGGCAAATTATCGCTATGTCTGAAAGTAACTACAGTGTCAGACACAAGTTTAAATAAGCCTCTATTTTAAAAAGAACTTAGAACATAAAGGCACGTTCTGATGCTAACAAAATTAGTTACAGCTCGTGGTGATGTAATTAAACAAGAACAGTCAAATTCAAACTAAAAATGTGGACTAGTGGTCAAAGACTATACAATTTAATTTTAATTTAAGCTGGCTCAGTAACTCTATCACATGAGGAAATAGAAATGGGAAACTATACTAAAGGCTGAAATCATAAACAACTGGGTAATTTATATAATAATAATTGTACATATCTTTGAAGAATAATTTTCTTTATGTATTATTCAGTCTCTTTCTTCAACACATTTCCTTTTTATTTTAGAATTTTTGGATTTAATTAAGGATTTCTGTTATTCAAACTAAATGCATATAGAAAAAGCTGCTAATTTTATTTCTTTAGCAATATCAAAATTGAGAAGAAGTATGAAATATATATGGTAAGGGTTGGTTATAGAGCTGATGTGGCAGAAATTTTAGAATTTAGTGACAAACTAAGCAATAAAATCTAGAAATGTCATAACTTTTAGAATTTAGAGCAGGCACTGGAAGCAGAATTTAGAAAGGCACTAGACAGCAGAATTTAAGATTCACAGAGATTGCATCAGGTGGAAATATGCCTAGCGCCAGTTCTGTATGATACATTAAGGCATATTATATGAATCTTTTAAATTGTCACTTTTCAATTTCTTTATTAATAAAAAAATACATTTCTATAACGCCTGTCCATGTGATAAGATTAGAAGCATTCCTGATATTTTCCATGCTTGTGTCCAATGAAAAGTATAGAAAATAAAGGGAAGATAAACATGTGTTGAATCAAAAAATTTGCGTGTTTTCTATTAATTTTTAACTTTATTTTCTTGCATACACAATATCTTTTGGTGCCGAGACAAACTAAAAAAACACAATTCTCATTAAAAAATATATTGAGATTCATGAAATCAAGGCAAAGAGACTGGTGTTTGAAAACAAATTAATTAATACCTTAATCTAGATTAAATTTTCATAAATCCTCAACACAGTAAATTAAGTTTTATCACATCAACTCTCAACTCTTAAGTTCAATGATATGAAAAATCCTCCCTGATGTTTTGTTAAAATCAAAATATTAATATTCATGTAAAATGCATTACTGACACAAAATCATCAACATGCTATCTCTCTCACTAAACTAACTAATCAGCTTTGCTTCCTGTAAACACATAAATTTCAATACAACCTTAGAGATAGCCATAAACACTTAAAAGTAAAACACAGAACAGTTCAAAACACCAGGGAGAAATAAATCTCACACACTAGGAAGTCAAAACACCAGTTCAGTTAAATTAAAAATTCTGATCGTATAGTCATAAATAACATTAAATTTCTCCTACGCCCGCAATAAACTACTACCCAGGTTCGAATGGAAGTTTAACCATGTTTTCCGAAAGGATCACATGGGTGACCTACAGTAGACCACAAGATAATAAAGCACAAAAAAAAAACATACAATAGTAAATCAATAAAAAAACATTTACTTAATATTCCAAAAGTTTATCCATTCAGAATAGCTGGCCAGACTTACCCCTACAAACACTTAACTAAAAATTACTCACAATTTTTCATGCGACAATCTGTACCATGATCAATATTGTATCCCAAATTATTAGTTATATACCTTACAATAATTTCGTAATTATCGCTGAACCATACTTAAGTAGTCTGAAACATTTTTTTATTCTTTAAATATTTCCAAATCTTACCAAAATCTTAATGAAACAATTTACAATTTCTATTAATTTTAGAAGGTTACTCAAGCATTTAAACTCACACTACATATACAAATATTTGAAAATTTTCGTTAAAGTGAAAGACGAAGTTTTTTTTTTTCCTAATAATCGATTTCACAAAATCCTAAATCAGTTGTGGGCAATAAGTTTGAGGACACATATAGAATTAAATACAAAAAATCAAAAAAATAATCAACTCACGGTGGAGAAAAGATTCCTGTCCAGATTTCGTCTCCCTATTTGTCTACGAAACGCACGTAAAAGAAGTTCAAAAATCTTTCTTCATCAATGCCGCACCAAATTGTTGGTTGAACAACCTGTTGGAGAAAACTTCCTGATGGATACAGACCTTCTGCATTCCAACTTAACAAGAATGTCCACCGACATTTCGATGATGTTCTCAACAAAAAAGGATTCGCCGACGACGATACGATGGGAGCCCGCATCGTTCTCGGGCCAATTCTCGCACGGACAGGCCCGAGAAGGGGCCGCCGGGCTCTCTCTCTCTCCCCTCAAAAAAGGACTCGAAAATCTGACAAAATCTTGAAAAATCGCTCTCGCCACGGGAGCGATCAAATTTAAAACCTCGCGACGCTCAAAAAGTGCACCGCCTCTTTAATTACTATTGGTTCAAAAAATGCATAAAATTAAAATTCACCAATGCTACAACAAAACAGTAATCCTCTCTAACCAATAGGAACAGATCAATAAATACCCAACAAAATTCTAAGAAAAAACAGTAATCCTCTCTAACCAATAGGAACAGACCAATAAATACCCAACAAAATTCTAAGAAAATCGGTCCTCTCTTTTTAGTGACAAGCCCCTATTTTTTTCAAGCTCCAAAACAAGGGATGTTTACATTGTAAATCAGTTAACGTAAGGACTCTTCAGACAAATCCTAAATTTTTGTACCCTCATAATTCTGTCAAGAATCGGCGCCGCTAAGCTGATCGCCTTTGAAACACATGTTCGCCCCCGCAAGAAAAGGGGACGAAAAATGCAGCTGGCCACCGACCCTTGCCCCCAAAATTCTCCTCCCGTGAGAACGCAAAATCTGACTATTGCTGTAAAAGCTTTTCTGATAACTTGAAATTTTACCCAAATCAAAAGAAATAATTTAGCAACAGTATAAATTTAAAAATTACAACTCAAACACGAACATTAAAATTTCACTATTTTCTGTAAATTAATAAAATTAATAAGCACTGTAAAATAATACTTAATAAATCTACACAACACATGTTAAGAAAAAGATTCTAGTATCAGAAATAAAACATTCAAATATTATGTTTACATTGTTCTTCAAGGCGTTTTCGAAAAAGTAAGAAATTCATCACAAACTTTCTGTAAAATACATCCATTATGCGTTAATACCATGGAGACATTTTTAATTTTGTCACATATTACTGGAATCTTCTAGAATCGTGGGTCTATAAATCTTGCCCTTCAAATCCTTCTAAACTTTCCAAGCTGCAGTGTCTAAAATCCTAAAGAAAAATTATCCCTACCAATTCTGTAATAGCCCAAAAGCCAGAAATATTTTGTAAAAAAGGAAAAGTGTAAAATAAATTTTATAGAGAAAATTGATGCATATTCTGAATTTTCTCAGACAATTACATGGGATAAACTCTTACTATGAAAAAATTAAAAAGAAAACATTTTTAATTAATTACATAGCTAATTTCGCGTTTAGTAAGAACTGTTTCGTAAATTGCGTTTTATAGCATTATACCTTGTTTATTTCTTGGATTCAAAATATTGTATAATAAGTTAAAATGGAACTTTATAATACGACATCGAAAAATAAAAATATTTTATTATAACGTCTTTTTTTAATATAATTTCAATATATTACCATTATTTTAATGGAATTTATTACTGTTACTATGTACTAAAAAAATCGTCGAAAAATTCTCAGATCTCGGAATTAAAAATTTTCTATAAAAACTGATCTTAAATCGCCAAAATGTTGATATGTCGCCAAATTTAGAACCGTTAAATAAAAAAATTCACATCACCAAAAGCGAAAAGTTGTTTAAGAGATCTTCATTAGAAAAAAAAATGAATTTCGAAATGCTTATGTTTCACTTCTTGCTTAGAAACTCGAATATCCCACTATTTATATTAGAAATATGAACAAATTATAAAACATGAACCCATTCACCCATTCAAAAGATAATCATATATGTCAGTGAATCACCAAAAATATTTCTCCAAAACGCTAATTCACACTCAAACAGGCAGTCGTAAAAACAGACAGAAATTTCAGATGATTAAAATTAAGGACCTTCTGCCGATTTTGGCCGAAATTAAGGACTTTTAAAGACCAAAAATCGATTCAAAAAACCTAAGGACTCTTAAGGACCGTACGAACCCTGTATATAGCAGTGTTCTAATGTAGGGTATTCTGACACAAAACCGTACTTTTTCTGATATGACATGCCCATTTTTTTTCCATATTTCGATTCTACGACTCAAAATATGCCTAACTATTAAATTTTGTAAAATTTGATGGTACTTATTTAAAAACCGGTGGACCTTTTTTTTTGCCCATTAAAGAAAAGACGCCAAATTACGGGATTTTTCACCAAAAATGGAAAAGTCTTCTTCAAACACGCTCGGTTTGGTGTAACTTTGATTACACGTGTTAGTTATTATTCTTGAGTAGACTCCTTTTCTTCCCTCTATCACGCATTTTCGGGGGGGAGGAGATTAAAATTTGGAACCTGACTACTACAGAAGAGTATGCTGTTGAATATTTCCAAAATTATGGAATCTTACCGGCCTCAAAAAAAAATGTGTTAATGGCCACGATATGGCGCTTTATTTAAAAACTGAAAAAGAATGCGTTGCAACGTTAAAGGTTGTGCGAAGCGAGTGTCAATTCGAAAGGAAACGTGGTTCGTAGGTTCTACTGCTTTGGCGCGATCGGCGCCGTCTCGTGTGGTTGACGGGATTTTCCGCAAGTACCAATTTCGTAACCTTGACGTGATGAAACTTACTGAGAAATTTTAAAATTTGTCTTGGCGCACTTTTTTTCAGTTTCCGACAAGAATAATTCACCCGGCAAAATTTTTAATTTATGGTAACCAATTTTCCTTTCCCCTTAATTATGCACGACAGAAAAAAAAAGAGGGATCGTTCATTTCTTTTAAATAATTTTTTGCACGTATGCTTAGAAATACATCTACTTTAAGCTGATGATAAAAATTTAATAAGTTACAATTCTCATTTTTGGGGGGAAAATTATATAAATTACTAAAGAAAAAAAAAACAAAATTTTTAAAAACAATTCAGAAAATAGCTGCAAATTTTATTTGGAGTGAACCTAAATTTCAAATTGTGAAAGAACGAATAGAGTGAGGAACTAAAATTTTGAGAGCTAATTTTTTAAAAACTATTCGTGAGATTTTTACAAAACGTGTCACTTTTGATCACTTCACGTGACTTAGGATATGTATTGGATTTATATATATAGTATTGTTTTGACATTGGTATTTTGACAAAAAATCTGACTTTTCTGAAATGAAATTCCCCCACCCCCCCATTTTTTCGATTCTACGACTCAAGTTATGCCAACCTGCCAAGTTTCGTAAAAATCGCAC
>KK120847.1:2720059-2782064 GCA_000611955.2 Stegodyphus mimosarum
AAAGTTTAGCTCAATGTTAATTGAATCTCGTATATATTTACTAATCTCTCTCTTTTTATTAAACTTATTTGATTTTTTCTTTCATATTTCGAAATTTAGGTAGCTTCCAAATAAAATTCGCCCATTTTTTAATATTTATTTTTAAAATTTGTATTTTTAAATTATTTTTATTAAGTTTTCGAAAAACTTTTGAATCATAGTCTATACAATTTTTATTATCATCTTAAAGAAGACGCATTTCTAAGCATACCTGCAAAAAAAATTCCTATACTTTGTTAAAATTATTTGAAAGTAGGAACGATGTGACTTTTTCCCGTTCATGCATAATGTAAAAAGGGAAAGGAAGATAGGTTGCCATGTATTAAGAAGTTCGCCAAGCGAATTATTCTTGGGGCAAACTGAAAAAAATGCGCCAAGATAGATATTTAAATTTCTCCATTAATTTCTCAAAAAAAGCTACAAAATTTAATATTTAGGAATTTGAGTCGTACAATCGAAACATGGAAAAAAAATTGCCATGTCATTTCAGAAAAAGTACGACTTTGTGTCAAAATACCTATACTGGAACAATGCTATATATAAATCTAATATATATGCTAAGTCACGCTTTCGAGACATGAAACACGCAATCTGAATTTTGTCAGGCCCAGTGGGGGGACAGGAGAGGTAGACCGTTTTTGGAGCGGGCCGGAGTATACGTAAATCGCCCGACAAAAACTACAAAAATATTTGAACATTATTGCAATTAATTAAGTAGACCTCAAATGAATAAGTTTAAGTGACTATTACTAAGCAGACCTTAAATTAGTAAGTTAAAAGAACTATTACTAAGCCAACCTTAATAAATAAACTAGATAAGTTAAAGGAAGCATTTCTAATTTAAAATAATAAAAAAAAATCTGAAAGATTTCATATTTTAAATTACGTCCAAAGGCGCGTTTTTTTAACGTTTCGTGTGCTACCTTTTTTTATTAAATATCATGTACTACGTACTCAAACCATAAAATTCAGTTCAAAATCAATATCGCAAAATCATTTTAAAATGAACATATCTTTAGAATTTCCGTAAGTCTCGTGCGCTGGAGATAAAAATGTTTTTCTTTTTCCGTACAGTGTTGCCATTGCTCGCTTTGAAATCATTTAGTTTGTTAATCAGAAATTCGTTGAAATGTTACAAAACATAAAATCGATAATAAAGCAAATTTCAAATTCAAAATTAGGGCTTCCAGATGCCCATATTCGCAGTAGGATTACGTCATTCAAAATTCGATGGCTCTAGGTTTTATCACAATGCGAGAAACATGCATACATTTATGCAGATTTTTCATTTTTTAAAATTTAATGCAGAGCGATAACATTTAGTGGCAACAATTTGAAAAGTGAAACGGGCATTCAGAGTGAAGCGACGCAAAATCGCAAAACGAAAGTAATAGTCCTTCGGGACTAAATCCCTGTTGACTAACAATAATAATATAGTACTAATAAATCCAAATTCTGAAGATAAATATGATTTTATATATCTTTAAAAAAATAAATTAATAAATAAAGAACACCTTATTGTCAAAATTCGTCATTTTAACAAAATTATTTACACACGCTTAAAAAAACTCAGCTTTTTTTAAAAAATAACAAATTTCCCAACCGGAAACGGGTAGCCATTTTACTGGATGGCGTTTTTATACCATATTTATTCGCATACCCCAAAAGCTTTTTTGCATAAAGTTGAAAGCTTCATAAGCTCCGCTAAATTTCATTATAGATTCATCCACGTTGTGGCCGGTTTCGTCTTACTAATTGATTTGCTAACGAATTTGGGTGAGCTCTGCTTGATGAAGCAGTAATTAGCGAATTGATTTGCGAACGAATTTGGGTGAGCTCTGCTTGATGAAGCAGTAATTAGCGAATTGATTTGCTAACGAATTTGGGTGAGCTCTGCTTGATGAAGCAGTAATTGGCTAAAAGCTTCAATAACACACGGTTATCTGTTACACTCGATGAGGCTTAGCAGTAGACAGCAATACGAAAGGGCGAGACTCAAAACGCTGAAGTAGAAATGAAGCTAAATACATAAGATTGTCATATCTGTCGGTAGTTTATCTACGATACTTTTAATTTAAGCGTGCCCTTCGAAATTTAATTAATCGCAAATATTGCATCTAACATATTCTCTTTCCGTATACCTCATAGTCACACAACATTCAGTCTCCTTTCTACAAGAATAACTTAACTTGCAAAGGCCTTCCAACCATAATCCATTACACATATTCACAGAACAGAACGGCGCCGGAGTAGGTACTTGCCCTGGAGTTTATATTTACAATGCTATATAGTATCATAATATTAATCTACATACATATGCAAATTTTCTTCAATAAGTGACAATTTTAATTTTTAAAAAACTCGATCCTTCAGCATCTATATTGTTTCTGGCACTGAGAAGCAATGGAAGTCGACATTTAACACAATTTCGGGAAACGACCTTTTCTCGCATTCCAGAAATCCAACAAAATTCAAGGTCCCTTCCCCCCCCCCCAATTTGGATTTTTCAAAATAGCTTCGCAGTGCATTTTTTCCCCGGAAATTCTAACGGACAGTAGACCATTTAAATGTTTAAACATAAAAACATCTAAGGAAGAGCATTTTTCAAAATGTAAAAAACAAGATTTATTGCACATTCGAGAAAAAATCAGATGTTCGCAGGAAAAAAAAAACTTCCCGAAAACTCGCGCCACGATAAAGTTATTATTTCCCTAATCGTATTTACTTTCTTTCACATAATCAGCTTTTCGTTGTATTGGAAAAAAATTAAGGTTAAAAAAGCGGTAGAATTTTGGATATGCGAATAAATGCTGTATTTTGATCACTGAATTAATACAAATTTTTTTTCTCTAAAAAATCTAATAATTTCGCCTTTTTCGCATCACTCGACGCGTTTACCAGCGGTCCGTGGTTCCAGTCACGGCCAGGCAGGGGCACTGCTCATTTTTTCATCTCTCCTGCTTTCGAAAAAATACCTAATGTCTCTGCAACGTAACGTGATCTGCCCTCTTATTTGCAAAGAATTCCTATTCAGGGAAGATTATACAGACTAAAAAAAGAATACAAAAACTTTTACAGGAAAATTAAACAATGAAATTATTTTTTAATTGTTTGAACGCAAAACCCATTATCCACAAAGTATTATCGAGCTTATTTAAAGAAATTAAATAATGAAACATCTGCATGAATGTTGCTCTCACTTTGAAAAAATAATGGTGCCTAGAGCCACAAAATTTTGAATAACGTAGTCCTCCCCACCCGAACATGGGCACCTGGAAGTCCATATTTTGAATTCCGAATTTGTTTTATTACCTATTTCACATTTAGTAAAACTTAACGATTTTAAAGCGAGGAGTGGCGACACTGTACGGGAAGTGGGAATTTATTTCTTGCGTGCGACACTGTCTAATAGAAATTCTAAAGATGTGTTGCTTTTAAATATTTTGTGATTTTGCTGTTGAATCAAATTGAATGTGGCTTAAACGACGGAAACGTGACACTTAATAAATAAAGTAAACGCACAAAACGTGAGACAAAATAAAAGTTTTGTAAAGCCATTTCAGTAAGAAAACTGGACATCGATATGATAAACTGAGAAAAGACTAAAAAAACTGAAAAATGTATGCCAACACTTAACGCTGCATCTGGAATTCTAAACGTGGCTGTTGAATTGTATATGGTGTAAGCGCGAAGAAAATTATGCTTAATAATAAAGCTTAATAGGACAAAAAGGGGGTTTATAGTAGGAGTGAGTGTAACAGCAGAACACTTTAATTAACAGCAGAACACTTTAACTACACTCTTTTGGGCGACCATTAAAAATCTAAAAGTTTTCAGATTTTGTATTACCGTTTTTCCCCCTTTTACATTATTTTAGTGAAATAAAAAAATTAAAACAAATAAATTAAAACAAGTTTAAAACGGGCTAGAAAGAGAAAAACCAATACGAATAACTGACATACTGTTTTTTCGTATCAAAGTACGAAAATGGCTGCATATCTACCTTTTAAAAAGCTCTATACCCTTAACATATCAGTAGTCCCTATCCATCAATATTCACCAACGCCTTTCCCTCACCATCCACAGGCAAGAATCTATAACAAAAGAATTAAGTCGTTGTTGCGAAATTCTAGTACATGAAAAAACAAATTGTTATGAAAATCTGTGTCTATTAAACCGCTTTAATTCGTTTTAACAGCTAAAAAAACGCAATGTCTCACGGTTGAGATCTTAATACCTCATAATGAGAACCAAAAGAATATATATTTCTTCCGAATAAAGTTCAGGAAGAATTTTGGGCGCACACACACATAAAAGGACTTCACCCCATTCCCCCAAGAAAGATTTAAAAAATACACCTTCAGAATAGACTACAACTTTCATAAACCAAATGTAAGTAGAGTCTTTCATTACAAAAAGAGGGGTCTGCATTAGGGAGGGGTGCACCCTTATGAACCATGCTTTTCAAACTGCAAGAACCCCCCCTCCACCTTTGCGGGTGAAAATTGCCCATCAAAGGAAACTTTTGTTCAACAGAACAGTCAGAAAGGCGACACTTGCCTAACTTTATACAAAGCGGATGAAAATCAAGACTAGTCTTCTCTGGGAGAGAGTAGTGAAGATTGGGGTAAATTATAAGTTCAGCAGCAGAAAGGAAATAGCGGTTATTTCATGATTCACGTCATCGCTCGCATTTCACAACCCTCAGCAACTTGCTCATTTATTCTCTCCGGAGAAGGCTATTATGTAACCAATAAAATGTCATATTTCTCAAAACCTTCGAAAGGACTGACACAGCAGCTATCTAAACTCTAGTTTTCATTACATTTCAGAGAGACATGTACTACCTCATTTTCATTTATTACATTAGAAACGGTGTTTCATCACATCATTAAATTCTTCTCAAATACTATAAATGTCTTTTCTCTCCAAAGAATAATCCAAACAGGGAAAACATCCTCCAACGAATAATACAAAGAAGGGAAACATCCTCCAGCGAATAATATAAAGAGAGAAAACATCATTTTCAGAAAAGGAACTGGAAAGAAGCGAGATCATTTTCCATTACGATATACTAGTTTCCAAAACTAAAGGGAAAATCCCCAAAATAATGATAACTCGTTCAGAAGTCAACAAATCCGTATAAAAATTTGAAAATGTTGTCAAATAAGAATTGCTGAGTAAAACTGCAGTATGCAAATTTATGGGGTTGCAACTGAAATATGGCATCTGAGAGGAGGATAAAATTGCATGTTTCAGAGCAAGCCTGCAACTTTCGCTGTGATACTGAGACAAGAAATCCGAGACAGCCAATTTGTAACACTAACCTCCAGTCATCATTTGCCCGAAGAATGCGATGGAGTGCTAATGGAAGACTAGAGGCAGGACAAAAGTCAGACAGAAGTGGCCACATTGCTAAATGCGAGTCTTTCTGTGGTTCATAGGCATTGGCAACAATTTTTAACCACACATTCAGAATCCAGGAGGTTCGGCCAAGAACAGACAGCCGCTACGACGAGCGCTGTTCACCGATATTTGTTGTTATGCACATGAAGGAACAGAACCTCAACTCCGACTCGACTCAGATCCTTCCTTGCTGCAGCCACTGGAAGGTTGTTGTAGACGTCATCCGTAAGTAGAACGTTTCAAGGAGATCTCTGTACGCGAGGGAACCAGCCATTTGTATGCCGCTCACGTCACGTCATAGAAGGGAACGTTTGATGTAGACATGTCAGCATGTCCACTGGACAGATGATCAATGAAGGGCTGTTCTCTCTACGGATGAGTCTAGTTCTAGCCTCCTAAGCAATAGGAGGCGTTATTTCATTTGGAGAGAACTTGCAACCCAATATCATCCATCAAACATCTCTGAAAGAAATGCATATGGAGGAGGCAGTGTCTCTGTTTGGGGTGTTATCTCTTTGGGTGGAGGCACTGACCTCCATGTTTTTCCACGTGAATTCTCAGAGGTCTACAGTGATAACATCCTTGATACTGTTGCGCGCACTTAAAGCGGAGTACTAAGTAACGATTTCTTGCTAAAGGGGGACGACGTTAGACCACACAGGGATCGCATCATGGATGACTGATTATCATCTTCAGCAGCAAACAATTTAACACATGGAGTGGCCAACTTGATCACCACACCTGAATCCTATCGTGCATGTGTGAGATGCTTTAGGAAGATGTACAGCTGCTCTCAATCGTACGCTTCAGACCTTTGCCATGCTTTCAACTGCTCTTTCAACTGCTTTGCAAAAGCAATGGCTCTCACTTCCTACGGAACTGATAGACAGCGTAACTGACAGCATCACACATCGCTGGAAGTGCTCTGTTGCTCCTAATGGAGATCATACTCCATACTGAAGGCATGAAAGAAATTTTCTTATACCAAACTGACACATCAGATTTCTTCATTTTATACATATGCTAATTTGCATTTATGCTTAAGCCATTCTAAGATGGCTAAGACATAAAAAGGTTCGAAATTAACTGTTCACCTGGGAAACAAGGAAATTATAGACCCACTTTTGCGGGTGTTTGTCTAAGAAAATTAAGAGAAATCCTCTAAAATTTCTTCTTCCCGCTCAGATGTTAGGTAACATTTATCGGGTGACGTCACACATCGTGGAACGTAATGGACTGATCCGGATTTTTTCGGAATGTCCAGGTTCAGTAAAGCCCCAGGTTCAGCCCCAGGAAAGCCTCAAATTTTGTAGTCTTTAAATTTGTTTGTTCGTAACCATTTAATGCTGGTGATACTTTTGTGGGATCAGAACAAAAAATTTTTAGATGAAACAAAAGAAACACTTTTTTTACGTATTTTTAGAATCGGCATATTTCACATATTTAGGATGATTTTTGGCCCTAGAGGGCGATCGACATATATACACTCTTCACGAATTTCATTCCGTGTACTCTGGTAGACAGCAACTATGCCTCACATACAGGTGTGCGAACGATATGCGCAGATGTCAGAATTTGACAGAGTTCGTGTAGTTGGGCTCAAAGAAGCCGGTTGGTCTTATCGGCGAATAGCTCGATATTTGAGCAGGAGCGATACCACTATTGGATGATGTTGGCAGGAAAGGGTGAACCATGGTCGCACACAGCGTCAAGAAAGAAGGGGTAGGCCTAAAGAAACGTCAGAACGTGAAGGCCAAGCTATTGTCAGAGCGGCACTCACAGCCCCAGATGCATCATTATCATCGGATTGTACGTGTAACTAGTGCTTCAGTGACCGCAAGGACCATTCATAGACGGCTCACAGAAAGGGGCTGAGGTCATGGCGCCCCTTGCGCCGACTACCATTGACATCTGTACAACGTCAAGCCTGTTTGCAGTGGTGTCGGGCTCATTCGCACTGGAATGTCACTGACTGGAGTAGAATAGCCTTCAGTGATGAGTCCCGCTTTGAACTGAGTCCCGATGACCAGCGAAGTTGAGTCTGGAGACGACCCGGACAGTGGTGTGATACCAACTTGTCTTCCGACAGACAGGCCGACAACCAGGTGTGATAGTCTGGGGTGCCATTTCATTTCATAGTAGGACCCCCTTGGTTGACATCCGCCGCAACCTTACAGCACAGCGGTACGCCGACAAAGTTCTAAGGCCCGATGTCTTGCTCTTCATGTCACGCCACCCTGGCTTACATTTCAGCAAGATAATGGCCGCCCCCACACTGCACATGTTTCTACTGCTTGTCTTAGTGCTTGCCGAACATTACCTTGGCCTGCAAGGTCGCCGGATCTCTCTCCTATTGAGCACGGCCAGCAAGGTCGCCGGATCTCTTTCCTATTGAGCAGGGCCCTCCAACTAGCTCGGGATGTTGACGATTTAACGCGCCAGTTGGACAGAATTTGGCACGATATTCCTCAGGAGGACATCTATCAACCTCTATCAATCGATGCCAAGCCGAATAACTGCTTGCATAAGGGCCAGAGGTGGACAAACGCGTTACTGACTTTTCAACTTTGTAAAGCTCTATCACTTCAATAAATCATCCAATTTTTTTTAAACTGTAATCATTTGTTTTTCTGTACATGTACATCACTTCTACCGATTTCCATCCCATTCGGATGACTCCTTCTTGGTGCGTCTTTTTTTTGTCTAAGAGTGTATATGAATTTACGGATTTTAGTTCTTAGAAAAACGGACAACTCATTTCAATCTGCTATGGAATGTATCAAACTGAAAATATAGCAAAAGGAAGGTCCTGGAGAAGCAATAATTTCTTGTATTTAAATATTCTAATAAAGGATGATTAATGCAGAATGGCTGCTAAATTACTTGACAAAATATAGTGAACCCTCTCACGGCTGTCACCCAGTGCTGCATTCTAATAAAGGATGATTAATGCAGAATGGCTGCTAAATTACTTGACAAAATATAGTGAACCCTCTCACGGCTGTCACCCAGTGCTGCGAGTGCCGCAAAAAGCAGTACATGACGGCACCGATCACGTGATTTTTGTGACGTTTTAGTTGTGTATGTTCGCATGCCATGGACCTTATAAGAGAGAGAGACTAACCCAGTGGGCGGAGCGCGCGTCCCTCACATGTCCGCAAGAAGGAGTAAGGACGATCTGGTTTACCTTAACATTGAAACCTATGGCGTTTGTACCACATAACTGTTTTTAATTATTAAATGTGACACGTTGTATGTTGATCAGATTATGAAAATCACAGTTTTTTCAAGTACGATTTAATACATCTCATTAAAGCACTTTTTACTGCATTTTGCGCATTATTTTCAAGCATAATTCATGTATAAACATGTTTACTTCGGTAAAACGGTAAAAACTCTAAACACAAAATATATTAACTTACTTTTGCGTACAAGTAAAGTGAGAGTGCATGATACTTTGAAATAAATAAGGTAAAAAATATCTGATAATATTTTTTTTTAATTTTATGAGTATTGTCAGGCAGTGGATTCTTACAATATTATAACATTACAAGTTAATCATTTATTTGATTATATGATCATTAATTATTAACATAACAAGTTAATCATAAGATGATTTATTTATTTTAATAATTCATTCATAAAATTCGGAGCATAAACTCAGATTTTATATTACGCCGAAAGGGACTTTTTTAACGTTTTGTGCGTTACCTTTATTTATTGGATGTCAAGTTATTCGCACGTAAAACACATAAAATTCAATTCAACAGCAATATCGCAAAATATTTGAAAACAACATATCTTTAGAATTTCCGCGCTGGAGATAAAAATGTTATTTTCCGTACAGTGTCGCCATTGCTCGCTTTGAACTCGTTGTTGAGTTCGTTAATTGAAAATTCGTGAAGTTTTACAACATATGAAATGAATTAAAACAAATTCGAAATTCGGCCGTTCAGGTGTGTATCTTTGGGTGGAGGTTTGCTCTATTCAAAATTTTTCAGGTGTGTATCTTTGGGTGGAGGATTGCTCTATTCAAAATTTTATATCTCTAGATACAGTAGTTTTTTCACAGTTCTCAAAATTCATGATGATTCTTCATTATTTAATTTCTTTAAATATAAATACAGGGCGATAATATTTGGCGGCAACAATTTTCAAAGTGAAACGGAATTTATAGGGAAACAGCGCAAAATACCGTTTCGAAACTAATAGCCTTTCAGCCTTTCCACAGTAAATAAAAAAAATGTTATGCAGAACTAGAAAAAAATTTAAAAAATAATCACTATAGTGTTAAAATCGCTATGATGTATTATGAAATATAACTGAAATAAAACTCTTTCATAGAAATTATGCTATAATATTCACCTACAATTTTAAAAAAAGCATCACAATTTAGAATTAAACAAAAACTTTCAAAAATTCATATAAACATAAAAATTTAAGAGAAAATTGCTTGTTTGGAATTTTCTATTAGTTCAGATTTAAAATACTATTTTCTAGAAGTAGTAGTTACAAATTTCCTTATAGCATAGGAAAAGCTAAAAAAAAAATATCCAGGCCTGAAAGCATGCAACAGCTTTATAATTATTTGGACATTAATTATGCTTGATAAATATGCTAAATTTTTAATCTCAATTTCAAAAAATTTTCAAAATTCTAATTTGCGAAATGCGAAGCTACAACCAGCTTTTTCTTGACAATTACACGCAGCAATAGCCAACCAATGTTAAGTCTCTGTAATCATCCCTACTCCTCCAGATGTGATGAAGGGGACAGCCGGAAACGCGTCAGACGGAGGAGAAAACCCATTTGGGTTGGTTGGTCTATTTCTTATAAGGTCCACGTGACATGCCCTATGACGTCATCAAAAATCAGTCTATATTGGTTCCGAAAGTTACAGACTGTAATTCTTCAATTCTTAGTCATTTTAATTATGTATCTTATTTTGATGAACATTTTAAAACTATACTGCTAATTCCACTGTTTAACATTCATTTTTTCTCTTAATTACTTCTCACTCAATTTAAGGCTATATTTTTTAATTAATTTATTCATATCCATTGAAGTGCTTCGCGTTCGGATTGTTTGAGCGTTTATACTAATTTATTTGAGTTAACAGTTCACCATTTTTCTAATTCTATACTTTCTGCTCTAACTGTTAATGATTTTCAGTGAATTTTCCTTTCCGCTCGGTTGACTTTATCAGATTCTGATTACTAATAAAATCACCGTTCCTTCACTGTTAAATTTCTTTGTGCTGTCTCACTGTCAAATTTCTTTAAAATTCTTTCACTGTTAAAATTCTTTGTGTTAGAAAACTCACTTTGCTTTGATTTTTAAGTCATCTCAATTGTTTAGTTCCGAGCAATATTATCAGGAGAATGAATTTCTTCTCTGTAAAACACCAAACACTAGCGCTTGTTTCCACCTGCTTTACGAAAAGACTGCCAAATGCCAGCTTCTATTTAAGCCTACATAATTTTATTTATTACAAACTTATTTGATCACATACATAGTCGAAGTATAAGCGTTTTACGATAAGTCGCAAAAAGTTACAAAAGGAAATGATAGAGTAGCGAACATTTTGCGGAAGTCACAAAGATTTGTCAAAAACAGAGAGAAATTTGAGAAAAACCGCACTATCTGGCAACACTGTTGTCACCCTCTCCCAAAGATCATCAAAAGTAACCAGCATTTCTCACAGCATAAACACCGATGTTGAACATCAGCTTTCTAACAGGACCACCTCCATAGAAAACCAAAATTATCTCGAACCATGTCATTCATCTCGGATTACCTTCCTTTTAGACGACATCTCCACAAAAGACCGGCAAGAACTGGAACCAGGATTGAACGGGAGGATTCACTGCATTATATTTAAAGCGCTTCATGAACTGGAAAGAACTAAAAGAATGGTCTAAGAATAAAATATAATCATGTTTCTTTCAAGTCAACAAAATTAATAACTTTGTAAGATTCTAGCTAAATTAGCTTCACTTTTGCTGGTTAGATTTTTACTTGAAATGTGAAGCGATTACTCGCTAAGTTCAACTGTATCAATGACAATGCATGCGAAAGGTGAAAAAAACCCTTTTACTCAACTCAAGAAACGATTTACAGTCGGCACTACTACTTGCTTACAAAGCTCAGCCAATACTTTTGGCTGTAAATAGAAATAAAAATTAAAACTAAGCCTCAGTTAAGTATCAGCCGAAGCAGCACAGACGTAATTAACACAAGGGCAATTAATATGTACGGCCGCAAAATAACAAACTTCAAATAACGTGGCCGAAAGAACCGTCTGAAGTAACTCAAACACCAGCTTAAATAGTACCACCCTATTTTGCATAACAGAAGAAATTGGAATATCATTCAGGCAAGAAAGCATGGGTTTCAAGAGGGATAGAAGAGGTTGTTTCAAAATAAAATTAATTGTTAAGTAAAATAAATAAAATCCCACAACTTATGTTTCTGCTTAGAATTTTCAAAAACTTTCTTCACTTTTTTCTTTTGTTTCTGTAGGGTTATTCAAAATTTTGTGACACATTTGAAAAAAGTTTGTTTTTGGTTTTATTTGATTATGACAAAATGAGATGCTATCTGCCTAAGAGAAGGGATGCCTTCGTGGAGGACTTTCAGAGAAAACTGGCTCGCATATTCTTGCTACATATGAGAGAACATGCATCTAGCTCATAAATCTGGCATCGAACACGGGTCGAACTACAAGCAACTTAACGCTCGGCCTTTGGGTAGGCAAAAAAATCAAGAAAAATGTACTAAGTAACGGACATTAAATCACCGAGTGCCCCCTTCCCATGTTTCACAAATGTTCAATGTGCGTATCTTTGCTGACATGGTGATATCTATGCACAAAGCCATTTCATTCTAAGCCCGTGCTCTAGTATATTATGATCTATCAGAGAGTGGTTTCATAAGGGCAAGTTTAATATGCTTCAGTATCAAGTGATTAGGCCTTGTCACCTGATATAGCAGCATAAACGGATGAAACAGTAATCATAATTTCAGGATTCAAGCAACAAAAACCCAAAAACTCACTGCAAGGAAAAGCAAAATAAATATAATAATGACATTGACAAATAAATAAACCAATTCGAAAATAAACTAACGGTAGTCGTATTAAACTCATCATGTTAAGCATGTCGTCGATAATTCATAACAGATGGATCTAATTCTTTACTCAGTTGCAATAAAAAGTGGGAAAATTCCACATCCCTCAATCCTAACGATTCATAACGATGCCGACATCTTTATGCAAATTAGCGACTATTCACTTAGATCCGCACATGGGCGTACCAACATCTTGATGTTGAACTTGCTAAAGGGTGCGCGGGTATTCTTCGTACTTTGACGAAAAATGACCAATTCGAAAAAGACGTGCCAGCATCTTTGTGCAAAATTGCTGCGCTGGTCAGACGAACGCCCGCCGGTTAGGATTATTTATTTATTTACATAATATGTATTTTTTTATTCATAAAAATTATAAATTTATTAAAAACCAAAATTTATTGTCACGGATTTTAGACTGCTCCCTTCCTTTATTTTTACACCAATTAAAAAAATACATAAATACAATATAATCTTAGTTCAGTTCCAACTCAAAAAAAGTAAATTACGCGTTTTGTTTGACGTACATATATAATGCTGTCTTTGCCCCAGTAAAAATGATAACGCTGTCTTCAGCCTAGTAAAAATGAAAACCAAGAGGATTGATTACACATCGTGTTTTAAATAAACATAAATAATTTCACTTTCTAACTATACTAAGTTTCCAAATATTTGAGAAGAATGCAATCCAGTTAGTCAAGATATTTAATGTTCTTATATACACGTTAGCAAGCGACTTCCATGTCGTGCAGGTTCGGCCTCTGGAACAAACACATCGAGCAAAAACATCAAGAAAAAACATGACCCTTTATTGCAGTTCTATACGATTATTTTTACAGATGAATACATATATCAAAAACTATTTCAGTAAAGCAAGAAAATACTGCGTTATTCTGCTTCAAAATACAGGAAGAAACACTCTGAATTACAAAAACTGTTTGCCGATCAAAAGCTTAAAAAAAAAATCGCCGAATACTAAAAAGACTTTTTTTAACCTTCGATCGAAATCCCATCTGACACAACACTTTCTCATAATATCAGTTCTTATATTTTCGCCCACAGAGGAATAGACTAACAGAACGGTGGTGTGGCTACAGCGGACGTGGTCAGAGGGGACACATACGATTTCGTGGTCAGAGCTGACACTTCGAATCTCATCGTGATTAAAGGGGACACATCTTTTCTCCATCTTAGAACGGATAAAGGGTGCAGATAAATAAGTAAATAAATAGTTTTAAAAATCACAAATATAATTTAAAACAGTATTTTAAGTGGCAAATCTCTTTTCGAGTGGGACAATCTTTTTTTTTAACCGAAGTTTTCTGTTTTTGCACTCGATTATCGAATTACAAGGATAAAATACATTTCTGTCAATCAAATGTAATAATTAATATTTAAATTGTTATGATATTATAGTGCGAATGGATTTTAAACATAGTGAAATGTAATAAAAATAAAAACTTTTCGAGAAGTATTTAAAAATTTATAGTAACAGTACAACGAAGGGTATGAACAAATCTCAGGGATTTTGTGGAAAACTATTTTAGAGTCAAATAAATATTAGAATGGGTGCTGTTGCCATAAAATTAATTAGTTTCATTAACGTAAGTAAAAATAAATACTAGATGCAAAATATACAAAACAGATACAAGTAAATTAAAAAAAATATATTAACTAACCTTTATCATAAAGGCATAAACATCATTTACCATTGGATTTAGTCCAACCTAGTTATAAAACTTCATAACTAGTTATAAGATTTTAGATATTTTTCTACATTGTTTGATGTTTCGAATTCTTTTAGGATGTTTTCAACTCTTGCATCCAATTTTACATATGCTTTTTTCCTTATTATTCCAGGGTCGCTTAATTCTCTGGCTTTCAAATTAAAAGACACTTTTTTGTGTTTCCTCTTTTAGTATTTTAACTAATAAGTGCACATTAGGCTGGTTTCTGCCAGTGATTGCATTTAATTTGGAATTCCACCCTTCAACAGAATTATTTGTCCTATGACGCTGTCCATATACGTTCCATACTTTAATGGGCATATTTGGATTGTCCATCCACTGCTCGACAAAATAATCAATGAATGTGGTAAGTTTGTCAATGCTAAAAACTTTTCCCCATACAATGCTCCAAGCATCATCTATGTGTTCCATTGGCAAGTAAGCTAATGCAGAAATCATTCTACAAACATTTCTTATATCTTCGTTCTCTTTGTATTCCTTTACTAGACCCACTTCTTGTATCTTACGCCACAAACATTGCTTAAAATGAAAGTTACAAACGGAAATAGTCGAACTGGGAAATTCTAACATGCAACTATTGATGGCTGCGGCTTCAAAATCCAATTTTATAATGTCCGGCTTCCACTTAGGGCACCAACGTTTCACTTCCTGAAGCATTGCAATGTAAGTTGCTTGTCTCTTATCAGGCAGAAATGCAAAAAGCGCTGGGTAAACGTTGGTCTCAGTTGCTGTACTCCTTAAAACGACGTGTATTGTATATATTTGAGCAAATTGTTTCGGACAACTTTTAAATGTTCCATCTAAGAAAAAAGTCTTTCCATTTTCCAAAAGGTACAGAGATTCTTCTCCTCCAAATACTAAAATCCTGTTACCTTGGTCATTTTGAAAGTCTAAGCGAAGAAAGTTTTCTCCATTAGAAAGCAAAAGTGTATCGTTTGCAAACTGAATGTCATTGGCATTTTGGGGATTTTGAGTAGCTCCCAAAGCCTTTCTCCTCTCCTTACATAAAGCAGTTTTGGCATTACATGCAAGCGTCTGGAATCGTTCGTCTGGGTCATGCAGCATTGGTGTCTATGCTGTGGCGGTCACTTGTATCGCGATTCTGCAGCATGTGCAAGATACCCTGGATGTTCCCGTGTCGACCAGAACCATTTACCGTCGATTGGTTGAATGTGCCTGCACTCAAGGCGTCCGTTAAGAAGACTGCCATTGACCCCACAGCATAGACACCAACGTTTAGAATAGTGCCGGACTGGAGCGATGTGGATGACAGAATGGCGAAACGTCGTGTTCTCAGATGAGTCACGCTTCTGTTTATCCAGTGATAGTCGCCGCATACGTGTGTGGCGTCGACGTGGAGACAGGTCTAATGAGGCAGTAACTGTGGAATGCCCAATCGCGCGACAACATGGCATAATGGTTTCGGGCGCTATTGCCTACGATTCCAGGTCACCTCTAGTTCGTATTCAGGGAACTATGACGGCCCAACGATACTTGGATAAAGTACTGCTGCCGGTGGCAATCCCCTACCTTCAGGGGCTGCCTAATGCAATTTTTGAGCAGGATAACGCCCGACCACAGAGTGCTTGCATCTGCCAACAAGCTCTGCAAAGTATACAGATGCTTCCCTGGCCACCGTACTCTCCTGACCTGTCAACAATCGAACATGTGTGGGATGTGATTTGACGCCGTTTGCACGCTCTGCCCCTGCCTCGTTCAGAAGACGAACTGTGGCAAATGGTTGAAAGGGAAAGGAGAGCCATCCCTTAGGACACCATCCGCACTCTTATTGACTCTATGCCTAGACGTGTTTCTTCATGCATCGCTGTCCGCGGTGGACGCCATTCTCGCTCTGTATTCTGACTATCATTTTGAAATAAAGATCACTCTTATTGCTGCTTGCTATCTCTGTCTTTTTTCCAAATTTCATCACTTTCTGAGCACTCCTCCTTGGTGTTGCATTTTCAATGTCGAGCAGTGTATATCTTCGTTCTCTTTATATACTTTTGCTAGACCCATTTCTTGTATCTTACGCCACAAACATTGATTAAAATGAAAGTTACAACCGAAAATAATCTAACTGGGAAATTCTAACAGAGCTATTGATGGCTGCGGCTCAATTTTAAATGTCCGGCTTCCACTTAGGGCACCAACGTTTCACTTCCTGAAACATAATGTAAGTTACTTGTCTCTTATCAGGCAGAAATGCAAAAAAGGGCTGGATAAACGTTGGTCTCAGTTGCTGTACTCCTTAAGCCGACGTGTATATTATGTATTTAAGCAAATTGTTTCGGACAACATTTAAATGTTCCATCTAAGAAAAAGGTCTTTCCATTTTCCAAAAGGTACCAAGATTCTTCTCCTCCAAATACTTAAAATCTCTTTATCTTGGTCATTTTGAAAGTCTAAACGAAGAAAGTTTCCTCCATTAAAAAGCATAAGTATATCGTTTAGAAACCGAATGTCGTTGGCATTTTGGGTAGCTCCCAAAGCATTTCTCCTCTCCTTACATAAAACAGTCTTGGCACTGGAGTATGTCATTATTTTAGTAACGAAATTATAACCTTTCTGATATAATTCTGAAAGTTCTTGAAATATCTGGGGAACGGGAATTGATGTTTCTTCTCGGACTCTTTTTTCTGCAAGTCTTTAACTTCCTTTTAACTTCGATCTCAGCAATGTTGGGCACGCAAAAATGTTCAGTTTCCTTCAGTACTTCGTACTGAAAATTTGTCTTCACATTTCCTTCACAACGATGTGTCTTTTCTTTTACACATACCCAACTCATTCCTAATTTATTTTTTCGGTGTAAACGGTGTGGGTAATCATCTACAACTAAACATTCTTTTCCTTTTTTTGTAGAGAGTAATTTTGTTGAAATGGCTATGGGTTCTATCACAGATTTTTTTCGACGCTATAAAAAGACATACACACTTCATAAGGATCAAACATCTACTGAGAAAATGGGAAAAACCTTTTCTCCTAAAAATATCCGCTTATCTCTACAGCAGGTGCAAAGCTCCGAACTACACAATAGATGATGTGTGACTAATTAAGGAAACAACAGAATAGGCACAAGTATGTCCCCTCTGCCTACTCAGTTACCCTCAACGTGTCCGCTGTAACCACTGTCCGCTCTGACCACGTTAACCAACAGAACATATTTGAAAAATTCGCCCTTAGCTATTAAAAATGCGTTTTCCAGAAGCTTCTAAAATGCTACCAAGACCTACAAATTTTGTTAAGCTATTTTAATATGCTTGTAGATCTTACTGAGAAAGTTGACAAATTTTCTATTTATTCCCTTGACAGTTCTGTTTAGAGCTTTAAATTAAAAAAAGATTAACATTGGTTTTCACTGTTTTTGTATTTTCAACTTTTTTTACTTTTTCTGCATAAAATTTGAAAATTCATAAAAATGGAAATAGGTAGGGGATCATGGTTCTTACAATCCTTAAGTAATTCTCTCATATACTTCATTTCCCCTATGTAGAATTAGAAATACAGTGAACCTATCTCCTGTAGACGAGCTCCATTAAAAATAACAACTATGTCAAGAACATTAACTACACATCGATACTACCCTACCTGCCGTGACTACATTTCCACAGAACAAAAATCATCTGGAAACTTTTTTTTAATGGCGGTATTAGTTATTTTAGGCTTTACCACTCCTAAGACCAGAGGCAGTACTCATTTTATTATTTTATCTCCTGTAGACGAGCTCCACTGAAAATAACAACTATGTCAAGAACATTAACTACACATCGATACTACCTACCTGCCGTGACTACATTTCCACAGAACAAAAAATGGCGGTATTAGTTATTTTAGGCTTTACCACTCCTAAGACCAGAGGCAGTACTCATTTTATTATTTTATTATGAAGGCACCTAGGCAGCCCACGGCTTCCTAAAAAAGGACAGACAACTTACATCCATGCCTTCTCCGGGATTCGAACCCAGGCACTTCGGTACAGCAGTCAGAGTCACCAACCACTTTCTCGTCTGGAAACTTAGACAATCGGGGTTCGAGAGGATTCACTATATAAGAAACTCCCCCCCCCCAAAAAAAAACTTATTCTGGAGTATATTTTAAATAAAAGGGAAGGGCTATTAGGTCACTCTCCTTCAGAATCCCCCCCTTCCTGATGAAGAGAGCAAAATTCATCCCCCCCCTCAAGAACACTGACAAGATAACATTTCGTTTGTTAAATTTGTTTACTACGTAACGTTCACATAACGTTCATTATGTTTACTAACATCATTTGTCACACATTACGTTACTGCAATTTATGTTACATTATGTTTAAATTCTATTTCAGAATTCGCTATATTTCTTTGCTTTTCACTACATTTTTCTCTTAGTTCACAGTATGCGATAAAAATCTAATATCTTTAGTGTTTTTTCGATTTACCCATTTTTCATCACAAATCGTTTATTTGAAACTATCAGCTATCTTTTTCGCACTCACGAGGGAAGAATGCCATCCCCCCCCCTCAAGCATCATATCAAATAATTGCTATCTAACAGGGAATCTGAAGATATTATCGCCCCGTAGGATAAAGTAAAGTTTATTGAACTACTGACGTTACGACACGTATTAAATAACTAGTATGTTCTCATTCAAAAACTGGGATTAAAAGATAAAACCTACAAATATTCCAGTCACGTAAAACTCGGGATCAGGTAACCAAATATACGATCTTTCAAATCGAAGAATATCGCAACAAAGATTACATTTAAATTTAGCTCTGCTGCTACTTAATTTGAAGCTGCTGCGGTATCATTAGTCAGAAATAAGACAAAACACGATGAGAATTTAAAAAGTTCATTTTAATTTTATATAGTCTGTCATATATACATTTTTGTGTTCCTCTCTTTGCGTCATTCTTTCTGATGAAAGATTCTAACGTTTCTCTTAGAATTGGAAAACAATATATAACCCCCAAAATGGGTCCTTTTGAGTTTTCTTCGAGCTAAAAATACCCGCAAACTTGTGTCATTAGCAACTTGCATCTGAATTAGCGGATTTGAATACAGATATATAAATCACGTTGCCCACTGCCGTGAATACTCTTTTCCTTATTTTTTTTACGCGTTCACAATTCTAGACGTATTTTAACAAAATCTCAATAACTAAAGGTGATATCAAATAATAATATACAGTGAACCCTCCCGTGGCGACCACCTCTGAAAGTGACCAATATTTCTGACAACATACACAGACGATTCTGGTCAGCGGAGGTAATCGTTTTACACTTTGTTTCATATTAATGTTTATTATGGTCAATTTCAGGGGGTGCTTACAACTATCACAGAAAATTTAACAAAAGATTCTCAAGACGAGCAAAGTAATATTCTATACCGATTTTTTATTTACATGATAAGAAATGCTGATTTCTGAGATTTTAGAAAGATGGATGACACCATACAGTTCAATGTAACAAATACTTTTCCCCTAACGTTATTATGTCACATAAATAAATTTTTTCTATGATAACCATTCACGGTTCCAGACGATTTTGATCGTGTATGAAGACGGGGAGTACGAAATAGCTCATTTTGTCTTCCAAATACTGTAGGCCAATGAGCTTGCTCTACACAACCAGAAAGTGAATGCAATAAAATCTGTGCAAATTACTTTGCTACCGTAAGTGGCTGTGTATCTTAGAACACTGTATTGCACTGTTCTATTATATTAATAAAAATATAAAGACGTGTAAATAAATTAACTGTAAACTTGATTTTACCCGGCATAGAAAAATTCTGCGAAAAATTACTATAGATGATTCCCATAAAACTGGATTTTAGTCGGGAGTAGTGGCCATTTTATTGTGGAGGCACCTAATAGGCGGCCACTTCCTATGAGAGGACAAATTGACACCCATGCCTTCTCTAGGAATCGAACCCGGTCCCTTCGGTATCGCAGTCGGCTTCCCTAACCACTATACCTTCTGGGAGGCCATCATCTCTCTAGCTGAAGAAACTACCAAGACAAGGCAAAAAAACATTTGCCAGTGATCGATATCATGCATAATACAATCCTCTCTCTTTTTTTTCCTTCTCTATACAGGATGCGTGAGTTAAAACACCTTATCTTCACTTTAGCATCTTTATTGCAAAAGATGCACATTTATACGGAAATACTTTCTCCTTTAGCCTGCGCAAGGACAAACAATTTATTCATTGTGAATGTGCATATGAATGCGTTTATATACTTACCATCAATTCAATACAACTCATTCAATGTGCATTTCTATTTCTGAAAACTTATTTCGAATTATAAGGTAACTTAATCTTAGCAGTTCTTATAAAATATTTCTTCTACATTATTTATTACTGAAAAGTTTTCCTTTATATTATTTACAAAATCTTAGCAAATAAACTTTTACCCTTAAGTTTCATTTTCACTCACCGGTACAGTTACATAATGCTAAAATTAGCAAACAGCCTCCAATAAGTCTCTCTTAAGATAACCACCGATGTTCCAAATACATTTTCTGTGTTTTTTCAATGAAGGTGGCCATTTTTTAGAAATGACAATGTCTGTTTATAGTCTCCAAAATACTAGTTATTTTCATAGGTGATCGATTACCTTAGGAATGCGATCGTCTCACAAGGGTTCATTGTGATACAAAATAACAATTACACAGCAAAATTATCTAAAGGAAAATACTCCAGAACATGCATACTGATACTATTTTTTAACGCTTAAGATGATTTTTTTTTTCCCTTCTCTCTTTAAGATTTGCATTCATAGACTATAAAAAATTCAGCGAATACCATAATTAAGTGTCGGAAAAGAACGCAGACGTCCTGAGAAAATATTTGCAGCCAAGACAGAATAAAACATTTTACAGACTGAAAAGGGGGGATTTTTTAGGAACTGGAATGAAACGCAACCCGATCGCATTTAAACGCCCGAACACACACACATACACTAACTCACCCTTCCCCCAAGAGGAGCTCTGCGACCAACCATTTGGAGAAAATTCCGCAAACTCCCGCCTTGACCTTCCCCTCTCCCCAACCACGTCTCAACACTAAGACTTGCCAGAAAGAGTTCTTGCTCTACCATTTGGCACCATTTATAGTCAGAAATAAAACTCAGTTCTACATTAACTCATTTTTGGATGGCGCATGCCTAGAAATTAATGCTACAGAACTTTTAAAATTAGTATTTGAAGATGCAAAATCTGCGAGTTTGAGAATTTTGATACACTGAATTTCACTCTCTTAAGACTAGACTGTAATATAAAGTTAAAAGCTTAACGACTGATATCAAAGAAGTAAGATATAATGAATGTTTAGGAAGAAATACAGAATCGGGTTTATTAAATAAATTCTGGCAGAATGCTAAGTAATGAAAACATTAAAATCTGGCTGTACAAAAAAATGATACTCTCAGCATTTTATCATATTAAGATATTCTAAGATCATTCTGTTTGTTTCCTTATGTTGTAAACCCCAAAACTTCAAACATCTTTAAACTTAATAAGGAAGTTACAATAAAACCTATTAAATAATTTTTGATTAGTTTCTTACCATTTACTGCTTTAAGAAATAAATACTACAGTAACAGGAAATACAGGATGCATGTATATGATGGCTTGCAACTATAACAAGATTATTGTATTCCAACTAGAGAAGAAGTAGGCTAGCATAAAGTTTCGGCAAATTGCTTACACTGTTTGTTGTGTTATTCAATATATGTAACTTATAAACACCAATTTTAACATACGCATGCATACACAATATGACATTTATCTTCGAACCCAACCACTTTTTGAAAATTACTAGTATGTCTGAACACATGAACAAATATCAATATTAAATGTCACCTGTCACATCTATAAGAAGATCACTTTCCATAGCACGGCGGAATCACTAAAAACATAGCTGGTCAACTTTAAATAGGATTACTGTAATTTATAATACACGCATTGGTTTCTTATTTGATAAGTTGTGTATAAGAACTTATCAAATAAGAAACATCACTTATCACTATTGAAAACTGACAACTGCACATTCCTTCACAATAAAACATCTCTAACACATTCACAGTTCCAGATGAGTTTGGTCACCTTAGAGAGTTGTTGAACAGATACGTATTTTCATTCTTAGAAATACTTCTTACTTTCAGAGGTACAGATTGTTAGAACAGGTAGTCACCATAAAATACAGACAGCATAAAAAAAGCAATATTACTAAAAATCACTTCTCTGAAATATCCATCACCATAAAACAAAATGAAATAAAGGGTGGTAACCTTCGAGAGATTTCATTGCATTTTGCCTTCAGCCATGCAATAAATAGACTGTCACTTAAAATGCATTTTCAACTTAATGAAACTTGCAGCAACAATTCCTCAGCAATTCTGAATAGCAGACATGGAAGTGATGCTGTATTTTTTTAATATTTTTTGCTACTTATTTCAGCACTTTTCAAATTTAATTCTTTTGAAAGTGAATTAAGATCCCAAAGTTCACAGAACTTAGTTTACACACCATTTGGTGACCAAACACACCAGTAGGAGACACAATTCAGATATATTTAAAACAAGTAACAATTAGATACTCCAAAAGATACAATTAAGACGTATCATTCTAAAAGCAGGAAAACAGTATTTGAATAAAGAGGCTTCTTTTTCCAATGGACACTTTTGTTAAGCACTGTCAGGAATGGTCAAACCCACATGTCATTTAGACATTTCAACACCAAGAATATCATCACACAAGGGGTACTGCAGGAGGTAAGACTAAATATTATATGTACGAGAAAGGAGAATGAACTACAGACATTCATGTCTCCACCAGAATTCGAACCTGGATCCAACAATATAGCAACTGGTGTCATTAGTGACCATATACTACATAGAATGGCTTGAGTTTATAGCTTGTAATGATTCCTGTATAGGACCCAAGGATTAGAAGACAGCACAGATAGATAACATGAGATAACAGTGACAGATGTGACTAAACAGCAAAATCAAAATATTCCTAGCCATTCTTATTGAAGTGAGAGTTCTTACAGTGTAATTAAAGTTCTTACAGTGAGAGTAAGGAAGGAAATTTAGTGTACACTTCAGTAAAGGATATTTTATAGAGTTGACTTCTTTGCTTAAATTTTGAACAGTGATTGAACAAGAGCTAACTGCATAATAAGATGGCATAATGTACATTACTTTTCAGATGGTGCAGTGTGTATCTCCATGATGTCAACTTATGCATCTTTGCAATCTTCTAATCCTTGAGTTAATATACAGGAATCAATGCAATTAAACAGAGCTGACAGGATACTATGATCCTGTGCACCTTTCAACATTCTTACATGTGTATCAATGAAAAGTTACCTGCAGAAAAAGTACCTGCAAGTTCAGAAGTCTGTCGGTATCAAATGTGAAAGTTGTGTATCAATTATTACATTTGGGCTTCAAAATTAGTACTCTTTCAAACTAGTGAAAAGCATTATTATAATTTGAGAGTATAATAATTCAGAATTTTGTTTAAATAAATTTGAGTTTACTAAGTGAGTAATTTTAATGTTGTTCTATGATTTATTTGTAATGCTGTTCAATGCTTTTGAAATTGTTTTTATAGGCTTAAGAAATTTAATGATTCCCTGACAAAATTATAAATGCAGACAAGGACAAAAACCTTAAAAATGTTCAAATAAAAATTTGAAATTATTTTTATTGACAAGGGTTAAATTACCTGTCCAATATCTGATCCAACAGATGATCTTCCAGATAAATATTTTATGTTTTTTGAAAAATGATGTAGCACAAAAGATATTTCTGACGAAGATGTTAACAATACTTCCAGCTTTTTTAAAAGCTAAGGCCTTACTTATCATTTTACATTGCGAACGCATTGAAATTGAGGATTGGAATGCATCAAAGGAAAAATTTTAAACTTTTTCTAGTGCGGAAAATATTACATTTAATGATTTTGTTTCATTTAACTATAAAAAATTTAAAAGATACTGATAAATATTTCAACCCAAAATAAAAATTAGGTTCTGCATTACATTTGAGTGATAAAATTCTTACTGAGTTTTTAACACAAGGTTTGCCAGAGCAATATCATATGTTACTTACTGTCTATACAGCTCACTTCAAACCATAAGCTCACTTCAAAATTGGATTTCACTAGCACAAAAGTTATTTCCAATTTCAATCTCAACAACCAGAAATTACCAGTAATGTGCACGGATTTACTGTTTCTAGTCAGAGACCTTGTCCATATTTTAATTATTCGACATATAATAACCACTCTACCCTATGACTTATTTGCCTCAAAATCCACGCTGGAGATGTATGTTCAACCACCACCAACCATTCAGATACTTAAATTCAGAATACCCAGCACTAAAATTATAATTCATCTCTGTTCTATCAAACTTCACCTTAAAAAATGACAATATTTTAAGTTAAATATATTAAGGTAGAGAATAATAACGTTCATGCTATTTATTTTAGATAACAGCCAGGTTAATGTAATTTCTTGAAACTATTTAAGTTGCATTGATAATTTTGAAACTCTCGAAAGTGAACTGTAAGAAAATAACAGTCTTTATCTACAGGTTATCCTGTCACTAAACTAAATTCTCATGCAGAATTGGAAGAATGAGTAAAAATGTCATGCTTTATGTTGTAAATTCTCATTTAAATTACTTCCTGTTGTATTCATCTTGTGTTTCTTTGTTTAAATTGCAAATGAATTTCACTGATTATGAGCAAAGAATGTTTCTTATTTTAATGTAAAGGTACTAAAAATTAATTACTGGCAATAATTTGTAATAATAATTTGAACAGCGAGCCTTAGACCAAAATTTGAAGAAAATATACCATGAAGCTAAATACAAAAAAGAAGCTTATTAAAATTCTTAAACCCAAACACTTCAACAAGTCTCATTTATAAAATCAAATTAATGTTTCTGTGCCCTGTACATTGGAAACTTTCTAAACTTTTTTTCAATTGCTGTTGTATTTATGATAACATGCTCTTAAAGATACACAAATTTTAAGTAAAATTCATATACTGCTACAGAATTTTATCATCAGGTTTTATTTTTGATGCAGTATGTAGTCATAAAAAAAGAAGTGCTAAACTTGAAGACTCATTTTTCCGGATACAGAATCAAACATTTTCATTTAATTTCTAAACTTTTTCCTCATTGTAATTTTTATATGATTTTAATGTAAGTAAACTTGGAATACAGGAAGAAGGACTTTTTCTTAAAGTAAAAAAATTTAAGATAATGGAGTAATCTAAAAAATAATTGTAGTGATTTAGCTTTATTCTTCCCTCATACATAATTCTGGTATAAAGAATAACATTTTAGTTTTCATGCACAGCAACTGTAAGAACTCATGCACTGAATTCATATCTAGACTTGAATCATTTAAATAAATTATTACATCTACAGACTGGACCTTTCAGATATGTTTTGTTTTATCCAGTGCAATAAATAACTATACTTATTCATGGTTGCCACTGTACTCGCATTTTTTGCGAGTGTTTTTGCATCTTATGTCTTACTACCTATTCTAAAATTAATATTGAACGATAATAAGTCACAGGAACACAATTTTTTGCCTTTAGTTTAAAAACTAAATAACTAGGAAAATCTGAAATCGCTTTAAAATTACTAACTCATATTAAGACTCATGATGCAAATTTTATAAATACTACTTAAATTTATTTTGGGAAAATCTTGTAGTTTAATTCCTCCTTCCCAAATAACTATTATCTAAAAAAAAATAATAATAATGTTTGTTTTAATACAAGCATATTTTTAAAAACAACAGTTTTTAAATTCCCACCAATTAAAAAAGGAAAAAAAACTTTTTTTCCCTTTATTGTTCAATCACCTAAGAAGCACGACTGCTTGTGCCCCCGGTCATGAGATTTGTTGCCATTCAGCACACATTATTAATCAGAATTATTGATTTATATTTTTCATATATCTTAGTGAATGTTGTGAAAATTTTAAGAACCTTATATGAAAACAAAAATTTACATAATTATACACAAACAGCTAAAAAATGCCTTGTAAATTCAATTTTTCGAGATCAAATCAAAAAAGTTGACTCCTCAGAGAATTCACACTTTTTAACAACTTAAGCAAAATATATATATATATTAAAGCTATATAAATATGAAAATTTGCTCTGCATTTAAAATACTCAACACACATTCCAATTATTTCACTATTCTTATATCCAAATCAGTTCAACACCTCTACCTAAATTTCCAAAAGATGCTCACTCACAATTTCATGGTTATCTTTGAAAAGTTTTTTTTTATTATTTTTATTTTTTAATTTTTTTTATTAGTATAATTATTAGTATAATTTAAGTTCTCAGAAATACTGCTCGTTTTCAGAGGTTGCTGTCACCACCAACGGATTACGCAAACAGTGTAACTTCAGAAAAGCATTTCTGCAAAACAAAAAAAGCTTAAAACTGGGAAAGTAGAGATTTTAGAGATTACAAGTATTAACCTATTTATTTTAATACTTAAAATATGAAAAACTATATACTTTTCAAAATACTATTAAAAAGCTTAAAACAAGGGGATTCATGGAGCGAAATTAATAAATGTAATTACTTTTTACAAATAAACTGATAAATGTAATTACATTTTCCAAATAAACGTAACAGATGCACCTTTAAAATATGTTAACTCCAGTATTACATAGTCACTACATGTTCCATTTTCATTTTAAAATATATTCAGTCTCATTGAATTTTCTGCTTCAAAGTCATAATAGTTTTTCCTATTACTGTAATACAAATAAGAAAACAAGAATTTTATGCTTTTATTAAAGTATGTCAAAATTGTACTTACTTCCAAAACATAAAAATACAACATATTAAGACAGTAAATATCTGCAACACTTTTCAGATTTCATGCTTTTTAACATTTCGGAAACTAATAACGTTTGTCAAGAAAGAATAAAAAAAAAGGTCTAAATCAACAACAGATCTTCTTCCCCTGGCTGCTGTCCAGCTGTTTCATTCAAAATTTTGCATTGCAAAAATCAAATTGATTTTTGTTATCATGACATTCCCGAGATACTGATCCAGCACGTCGTCAACATTCATGCTAGTCAAATCGGTTAATAACAATATTCTAACTAATAATAAATTATCATTATATAAGATTTACATACCCGATAGCTTTAACCGATCTAGTTTTATTGTATCTTCCATCGCTAATTATTTTGGTCGGCATTTATTCTAGCTAAAATACGGCGCGTCCATCATCTACACAGAACTCTTAAAACTTCTTATAACAACAAACCAACTATCACATGGCTTTAGGGTTACAAGAAAAAATGTACTCGCCAACGCTTCGCTCTTGGCTGTTTATGCCAAGTTCGAAAATTAGAGTAAGTCGTCCACTGAAGGATAATTTTTGTTGTAATAATTAAAAATTGTACCTGATATTACTTAAACTGCTTTGCATGAAAATGTATATTAAAACAATATAATGGAGAGAGTAAAGTGAAATTACAATAAATGATGCTACATTCGTATCCGTTTAATAAGGTTAAGGGATTAAAACCGGAATTCGCATATATTTATTAGTTCCGTTACGAATATTTTTACTTCCTTGTACGAAGTAAAGGAAGTATTCTAAATTACGAAAAATTCCGGGTTTCATATTTCAACGAAAATATCCATTTTGACGGCAATCGAATGGAATTTAAAGATGTTTTTGAGTGACATCTTGTACGTAAGGACTATTTTTTCCCAAACGAATTATAATACTGATTTAAAATTAGGATTCAGAAGAGATTTTTTTCGTGACGCCTCTACGTTCGTATATTCTTTTTTCGTGACGCCTCTACGTACGTATTCTATCTCGCATAACTCAAACACGAGTAGCTCCAGAACGTTGAAATTTTGTATATTGGGACTGCTATAACATGTAGTTGTGCACCTCCCGTTTTGGTTGCAATCGGCCGCACCAAAAGTGTGTATATATATGTATATCTATTACACCCACTATGTTACTCGGCTCAGTTTTATTATTGTACTATTATATATTGTAAAATTCTGTACTTTTTGCTTTAAAAATGTTTGAGATACGTGGTTCTTATCTTCCATGCCTTTAGTTAATTTAAAAGTTGTTTTAAGTGCGGTTAAACCTAATTTTTTTAGCATAGCAGGCATATTTCTTTACATTTGACACTTAGCAATATAGCAAATTAAGTCTTTCTGCACCTTTGATGTCATTTTGCCGAGTGGGACCAAAAGGAAACTTAGTTTTCCGCACCGAAAAATCTGCCTTCTTGCCTACTGGCCGAATTGCTTGTTTTTGCGTAGAAACTGTAATTTTAATTGCAAATTTTTTTTAATGGTTTTAACTGTGTATGGTATTTTAATTTTTTCTATATCTTTCAAATTTTAATGAAAATATTTCAGTTTTTATGTATTTTTGCCTTGCCGCAAAGTGAGAATTGAATTAATTGAATGAGAATTATATCTCTAGTGAAATTTCAGTAAATAAGTTTAAATGAAAAAATGCATATAATTTAATATTCCGTACAAGGAAGTCATGTGGTTGTAACACATCAGTTTTAGTTTTTTTGTTTTTTTTTTTTTAAATCAGCAAATGTGATACAATTTAAGAATCCTGAAGGTTGATTTCTTTTAGAACGAACTGGCCGAATGAGCCGGGGCTTTTCACTTCGTAAAATTTTGTGCGTATTTTCGGTTCTGCGACATTAAATAGGTAGGGTAAATTGAGCGGAATTCCATAAAAGATTCGCCTTGGCCATGATTTTGTAGAAATCAAACTCAGGTACCAAAAAATATCGGAGCTTAAATTGCGCCGCAGCCGTAAGTAAGGCGGCTCCGGCACTTTTTCTATGTAACTGAACAATTATTTCAGTAGAAATTTGATATCGAAAATTTTATTTTTAGCAATAAATTTATATAAAAAACCGCTTATTAAATTTTAAAATCGGTTATTAAATTTTATCTCTTTTATTTAATTCTAATTACTTAATTACTTTAATCTTTAATTATTTTAGTAAATAATAATAAATTAATTCATTATAAATTAAATAATAATCAATTAATATTAATTACTAATATCAATTAAGTAATTATTAATTAATTTGATACCTATTAACTTTTTAATTTTTAAATTATAATCATTTCATTTATTTATTTACTCTAGTTCTTCTTTCCTGACGGTCTTCCATAGGACTCTCTGGCTCTTTTAGAAACTAAGCCCTGCCACATATATCTGTTGCGTATAATCAGGGTTTAATTTCTAAAATCAGAAATACCGAACCGGAGTCTTCTGGAAGGCCGTTAGGAAGAAGGGGAATTGAGGCTTCGACTGGACTTCGAATTTCATGCATAATCTAAGAAATATCCTCAGGCAACCTTCGGCTGAATTTAGACCTTAAGTAAATTTAACCCTAGGCAGTACAATATACGATTTAAATTGGGGAAAAGGAACTTCTTTTCCTAGCAAAAAGAACGATTAAAGCGCCACTAATGAAAACAGAGAGAATGACACAAACACTACAAGGGTATGGAAAGAAATTTTAATGGAGAATTGTAGCTTTGAAATTTAAAAAAAAAAAATAAATAAAAAAAAAAATAAAAGAGTCCAACTCTTCCTGACCGCGACGCCCTGCCAATATATTTCTAGCTATAAAGCAATGCAACTGGGGAGCAAAATTTATCCGATTCCGATCCGATGACAACATGAGAACAAATAAATGTAAGGTCCGCATTAAGCGACAATTTTTTGTCCCCCGTATTTGGTTACATAGTTAAAGTCGTCAGCAATAAGAGGTCACTAGCACTTGACGTTAAGAGCAAGGTAATACTGTTAATACTTTCAGCCACAAAACATTTTACCGGCTTTCATAAATCTGTCGCACTACCTGGAGAATATGCCTTTAACATGTGGATGGGGCTTTTCTTCCCTTAAAAATTTTAACCTCCGTCAAAGCGTTTGTTCCTCAGAGAAAGATCATGAATTGGGAAGTTATAATAAATTTACAGGTATAATTATTTTAAAAATAAAATGCGGCTGCTGATACTGCCTTTCACTTACATAAAGTAAATTTAAGTACTTAAAGTGTTCAAGTTTAGTAAACGAGTACTTATATAAAAGACTCTTTATTAAGGGCTCAGGTGCGCTCTTGCTAGAATTATGATTCACCTCAGAAACTGATAAGTACAGCAGCCTGGCCCCTGTGGGCTCTGGCGCAATTTAACATCTGCGTGTGCAGCCCAACCGGTATAGTTCTTAGCGTCGCTGATTGCCGTGCCGAACGGCTCGGGTTCGAATCCCGGAGAAAGCATGGATGTTTGTAAATGTATAGTGTCGGTGCAGCATGGTGGTGCTTTAAATATGCGGCGAGTCGAAAGTACTCTCATGTGGTTTGGTGGGAGGGGAGAGGGTTGGGAGACCCTCGGACCCGTCCCCCAGGGGTGCTCTCCATCAAAATTGGGGGCGGAACTGAGCCGTACTGCCACCTGTTAGGTGCTCAAGGCTGCTGCCAACGACAGGCGTAATCTAGCGCTCCTTGACACGAGGATTCCCGTAGGCTTGGGCTACTCTGTCAGAGAAGAGAGCATGAGCAACATCATCATCTTCGTGTAATAAATTTCTAAGCATGTTTCAGTAACGCGCGCAAAATATATCGTGATCAAAACCACACCTCCGCAATATCCCACTGCTGAATTATACTGTTTGATATTAAGTTTAAAACGGAGAGATACATATGCTCTGAAACGCACACAGAAGTGCAGACTTTTTCTGAAATAACATACTAATATTTTTCCATATTTCGATTCTACAACTCAAATTATGCCAAACTACCAAATTTTGTAAAAATCGCACGAGTTGTTTTTAAGAAATTGGCTATCAAAATTTTAGCTCCTCAATGCTAATTCAATTTGGTACGTATTTACTAAGCCCTCTTTTTTTATGAAACTTAGTTAATTCCTACCTAGACAGTTCGAAATTTAGGTTCACTCAAATTTACCCATTTTTTATAATTTATTTTTTAAATTTCTACTTTTAAATAATTTTTATAAATTTTTCGAAAAAAAATTGAATTATAACCTATAAAATTTTTACAATCATCTTAAAGTAGATGTATTTTCTAAGCATACCTGCAAAAAATTAAGAGCTTTTTATTCAAAATTTCCGAAGATATACGTGAATTTATATAGTGCCGTGTTTTGAAATTTGGCATATTTGTTGAAAGCGATAATAGCGGAAATGTGGTAAAATTATTTGAAAGTAATAACGATGTGACTTTTTTTTTCCGCTCATCCACAACGTAAAAAGGTAGGAACGATGTGGCTTTTTTCCCGCTTCTGGACGATGGAAGGGATAGGAAAATAGGTTGCCATGTATTAAAAAGTTTGTCAAGTGAATTATTCTTGACGCAAACTTAAAAACTTTGTTATCTGAATAGCAAAATTAATATTTGTATTACAATTGCTTTAAATTTCATTTATATTTAAATACTTTTAATGTATTTTTTTCATTGTAGAGAGTATGTAAATTATCCGAAACAAACTGGTCAAAAAACAATTTTGTGTATGTAAAGATTATAAGAATACTCCGCCTGCGATAAAACATTGAAATATTTTACCGGTCCTACGAGAAAATCGGATTGAGAATCACTGATCTAAGCAACTAGTTTACGCATTTATTTGTTCTAGAACGCTCCAAAACTGACAGAAATTAAAAATTTATTTTAATTGTAAAGACAGAATCCATTATAAGTCGCACATCGCGCTGTAATAACCCAACTTTCTCATTGAATAGTAATCGCTATAAATAAATCTAATATATATCCTAAGTCGCATTTTCGAGACATGAAGAACGCAATTTGAATTTCGTCAATCGGCCCAGTAAAACGGGCCCAGTAGTCTTCCCCCCTCCCTCCAGCAGTGTTTATCAACTTTTTCAATATTTATTTTCCGGAGCTTTTGATAACCACAAAAAGAGTCATTTATGAGATAATTTCTGGATTTCCATTCCAGCAACGTTTCATACTTGGAAGATCTACTGTGAGATTAAATCATCCGAAGAAAAATTTTAAAATCCAAGAATTTTAAAAAATTATCTCCTTTTGAAAACATTGCAAGAATCCAAAGACATGAGTAAAGCTTGACATTTTACAGAAAATATTTTGGTAAAGGGTAAATTATTCATTTAAATATTGTATTTAGACAGATATTAAATATCTGAACTGGTGTTATTTCAATCGCCTGGACGGATGATTAAAGAAAAATCTCACTTTAGAATGAGACAAGAATCGAACGAACGAAAAAGATTTTCTTCTTCCTCGCGGTCTTGCGTCAAAAACGGGATGTATTATAATTTACAACTGATCTGTAACAGGAAATGCAAATGGAAAAAAACCTTTTTCGGGAACTGACTGCGACAGTTCTTAATGCCACGCCTTAGAAACATCTTCCTATTTAATTGAAGAAATCCCAGTTTCCTTACGAAAAAATTTACGACAACTGTTTTACGTCAGAAAAAAATAGAGCCTTCCTCATTCACCACCAACAAAATGTTCCATTTATAAGCTACACTTTTTTTTTATACAATTGCAAGCGTATAAGGGTTTTTCTTTTTAATTTAAATTCTATAATTTAATGAATCAAATATAAAAATTTCTACAGCTATTCTTTAGAACATCGTTTTCTTATGCACAGAAATTCAATCAAACATGATGATAATCTGTGACGATTTTTTTTCCTCTTTCCCCAATATGTATGTGTCATAAACCTTTCCTTTTCACTTGCAAGTATGTCGAGCTATACAACATTTTGCTGATACACATATTATCAGTTAAAAGATGCACAGATATTACACTTAAAATCAATACGGCATTTGGCTCAATTTAATCGTAATTTCTATACAACCGTACACTAATCACTTTAATAATTTAGTTAGAAGTATTTTGAGAACAATTACTTTATTATCTTGTGTTTTTTTATTAAAAGTATAATGTTGATAAAAGGTCACTCAAAGAAGATTTAAAGCTACTAGCTTTAGAACTAAATATGGAATTAAGTGAAAAGATAACCGTTGCAGATTTAAATCTAGCGATTTAAAGTAGTGAAGCTTTTTAATCTGATTCAGATTCAGTCATAGAGTTGGGTAATTCCATAGTAGAGCATCGTAAATCTGAAGAAGCTAAAGTATTACAGAACAAATTAAATTGGACAGATGTAAAACAGAACTGGAAATTGCTCGATTCCGAGCTGAAAGCAAAGATCAAAACGAAACAAAAGGAGAAAATTCAAATTCCTTAGATTCTCTTATTAAAATATAAGAAATCTAACGTTGAAGGTTAAGAGCTTTCACGACAAAAAAAGTGCCTGAGAAATCTAAATCGGAAATTTTGATAAACTTGTTAGGGGAACGGGCTTCGAACGTTACCGTGTATATAGAAATGAGGATATAAGTGACTATTGTTCTAAAAGAATTCGAACATACGCCACAAACTGCTTTGGAGAATTTTAAAATGGCTCAACGCCTAAATGAGTCCCATGTACAATTCGTGTCGCGATTAACGACCAATTTTGAATATTAATTAAAACTCAGGGAAGTGTTTGATTTTGAAACTTTGAAGCAGTTAATAATATCAGACAAATTGTTTGAAACATTAGATCGAGAAACGTAAGCCCATATTTCTGTAAGCCATTCGTTCTTCACGGGGGGCCATGGAAGGATTCTGAGGGTCGATCAACTTGTTTTGGGCGGCAGGGAGGCAGCGAACATGATTCGTCATTCGAACTTAAATTTTAAAACTCCCCGAAAAATTTATTAAATGGAATATTCGATTTACACCATTTGTACCAGCAATAAAACGAACTTACACGATGGCTCTCCTCATGCAATTCTAAGAATGGTGAGACTAATCTGCAAAAAACTCAACCTGACAAACAAAATAAAGATTTGTCGTTTTTCCCTAACATCAGAACCAAGTTTGTCTGAGGGTTACCAGCAACCTCATAAGAAAATACGACAATGGTTTGATAGCTATCAAAATTAATAGCTAAATCGGGGAAAGCGCATGCCATGAGCGAAGAATTGATACAAAAAAGAGAAGTCGACTGCAAATCGTGGAAAGAGGGGATTTGGCGTCTTCATCTGCCTGAAAATACTCACGTAAAAACCTATTGAGTTAAATCAAGTCTCCTGAAAAAATTAGTTAAAATTTTTGCTTCTTATAATTCAGGAACACCCCTTTCTCATACCTAAATCACAGGATTTTCACAAAGGAGGGCGTTGAAAAATTTTTCACTCCTTAGGGAGGCGGCGGCAGCTTCGAAAAGGTTGAAAATCACTGCTCTAGGCCATCCAGAAATCACCACGGAAACCTTCGGAGATGTAGAGACCGCCCTTCTCCAATCTTAAGACTGCATACCCACACAGAAAAGAACGTAGGTATCCGAGGAAATAATTGAACCTGATGTGAGGTTGTTTTTTGGTGAAAAACAAAGGACACCGCGTTACTCATGTAAGTATTCTATACAAATGTTTTGCTTTTTGATCTTTGTCATAAATGAAATTTATTATTTTGGGTCATATATCGATCTCTTTCTACTGATCAAGTAGGATAGTAGTGGATGGCCTGCAGACTGTGTAGAGCAGTGGTTCTCAAACTGTGCGCCGCGAAATACTGTAAAAGCTTCATTATGAACTGAACCAAGACATATGGTCTAACTAAACAAACAAAAAAAAAGTAAGAAGCTAAAAATATCCAGATTTTTTGTATGTTTTGTCTTGACTCTGTATAAAAGTAAACACGCCGTCTCAAAATGCTCTTACAAATGAGAGACGGCAAAGCTGCGCCTTCTCGATAGCGCTTTACAATTAAAATCGCCCTACCGCACGACAATCTAACCTGAGAACAAGTACAAGGTTAGAATGACCTTTTGCACGGCTCATTCTGTAAAAAGAAACCGTGAACTTTTTTTCTTCGTGTTGTTTGCTTAAGTTAGCTCATCATGTCGTTTAATTCGAGATTGCGTGTACCGACTTTCAGACGATTTTCTTTTAGGTTAGATTTTCTGCGATTTATGCTTGTCACAGATACGCCAGTCAAATCAACAGCAAAGTAACAATTTCATTACCGAATTTATTATTAATATGCTTCCCTTATCTGACACAAACATTCATAACTATAATCTTAGCGGAACTAAGTAGTGTTTTTCCAGCCATGAGGTTTCGCAATTACATATGTCAAAGATGAAGCAGACGCCAGCCATAACAAGTGCTTTCTTCTCTCGGCAGTGAATGAACGAATGCTTTTTTCATTGAGAACGGAGTATTTTTTCATTGAAAAGTTCCCTTCTCTTTGTTCAAGCTCTATTCCACGCTCCACGCCTGGCTGCTACGGAGGATTCATTACAAGTACCCTATTTGAAGCAAATTATCAAATGCACGGTGGACTAATTGCACTATTCATAGAGAAGCGCTTGAGTTAGAAATGTGTGGTGAATGCGGTTAATTTTACAAAATCTCATCTACTGAATTTCCGATGCCGATTTTTAATTAAACTGGTATATTTATGCGAATTTCCTAAATGCTGAATTCCTTTGAATCTCTCTCTGCAGAGAAAAATATGAAAGGCAACGGAAAAAAAATAACAGCTTTTATTTAAAAAAAAAGTATTGATTGTCTTTAATCAAGTATGGGAGTCGGGTCAGATTCCGGCACATTGGAAAAAGAGCTAGTATTATTCCAGTTCGGAAAAAGAGCTAGTATTATTCCAGTCCTAAAGAAAAATAACAGCCCCGGACAGCTGAACAGCTAGAGGCCCATTTCGCTTACGAGTATTCTTGCGAAAACTATGGAAAGACTTGTGGTAAACCGTTTGAACAGATATCTTGAGGGATATAGTACACTGGTGTGCAAAACTTAAGCAACAGCAGGGTTTTTTGCCATAACTGCACGAGAAATCCAACTGAGAGACATGAAATGCAGAAATGAAGGAGAGTATTATGTACGTAAAGGATACGAAAGCATCGGAACTGAAAAAGGAATACAATGCATACGGTATGGAATCAAACAAAAACAAGCTTCATTAAACGCATAGTATCGTGACTCATAATTGTCTATCCAAGAGGAAGAACAACAAGCAGATGTTCCTTAATATGGGATATGCCCTCCCCTCACTGCAATAGTTGCTTCGCACCGTCTCCGCATACTCAGAACCAGCTGGTGCAACATTTCTTGACGTAGGAGTGCCCATTCTTCAATCAGCATCTGTTTGAGTTGTTGGGTGTTCTTCGGAGGATGTAAGCGTGCTGTAATGCGTCTCCCCAAAGCACCCCACACAGGTTCGATGGGATTTAAATCTGGGGAGTAAGCTGGCCAAACCATTCGAATGATATCTTCACTTTCCAATAGCTTCTCAACAGCAAGAGTCCGATGTGGCCGTGCATTGTCATCCATAAAAATTAAGTCTGGGCCAATGGCACCTCGGAACAGACGCACATGGGGAAGGAGTAGCTCCTCACAATAGCGATCCCCGGTCACAGACCCTCTGTCGAAAACGTGGAGCTCAGTTCGGCCGTTCAGCATAATGCCTCCCCAGACCAGAACTCCAGGACCACCGTTACGATGTCTTTCCTTGATGTTACTGGAATAAAACCGGGTCCCGACCTCTCTCCAAATCAAAACGCGTTGATAATCGCTTCTAGTACTGAACCGACCTTATCCGTAAAGACACGACTCCATTGTTCAGTAGTCCAGTTTTTGTGCTCTCTGCACCACTGTAAACGGTGGCCAACTTTCAACGGGAGGCAGCTTCAGGACGGCGGGCGAATAGGACCCCTTTGTGAAGGCACCTGGCCACACTAAACCGCGACACTTACCGCCCCGTTGCTGTACAGAGTTGCTGAGCAATGGCGCTTGCTGACTGCTGTCGGCCTCTTTTCGCCTGCAGGACGATATAGCGGTCATCCCCTGCAGATGTCGTCCTCGGGCGGCCACCACCAACCTTTCTAACAGCTGTGCCTGTGGTTTGGAACGCTTTCCAAGCGAGCGAAACAACACTTTTGTTGATTCCGAACTCTGCAGTTACACTGGTGACAGTAGGTCCCTCCTCCAGCTTTCCGATCATTCATCCACGTGTGAAGTCGTCCAGGTGATTTCTTCTAGCGATATTTCACGAACTGACTCACACTGGCACTTGCAGCGAATATGTTGAATTGCGTCTCCGTCCTTCCTTTTATTCTACTGTTGAGCTGCGGGCGCCAACATCACGCGTTTTGTGTACGTCACGTCGCCTCTGACGTTTCGTTCCTGATATTTGCATACGCATGACGTTTCTACTGACTTACGTGTTCATTGTACTAATCTCCAGACCTCCTATTCTGTAATTTCATGGATATCTGCTAAATTTTTCCATTGTTGCTTAAGTTTTGCACACCAGCGTATTTTAGATGTAGATCAGGTTGGCTTCCAAAGGAACAGGTCGACGTGACCAGGTTACAAAATTCAGCCAGTTTATTAAAGATGCTTTAGATGACATAAACATTTTTTAGCTGTTTTATGTTGACTTTAAGGAGGCTTATAATTCTTTTTGGAGGGAAAACCTCTACCAGAAGCTCCTAAGTATTGGTATTTCTTCATATTTGTTTCATTGGATTAGGTATTTAACAAGTCACAGAGGTCATGCAGGATAAGTTTGAAGATTCCTTTGGATTAGGTCTTTCAAAAGCCAGAGGACATGCTGGATTAAAGTTTGAAGATTCCTTCTTCAAACGTTTTAATTTACAAACTGGGCTTCCGCAGGGAGCAGTTAGTAGCTCCACCTTATTTAATATATGTATTAATTATCTAGCTTCTTCTCTTAAATCAACACCAAGCATTAATTGTCTACTTTTTGCTGATGCATTGGTAATTTTGACCGAGGCTCCAAAACATGGTGCAAAAAAACCTTATTGAAAGCTAATTAAATAAGGCCCTGCAGGTGCCCTCGGATTGGTGTGAAGAAAATAATGTGACTATAAATTTGGAAAAGACAGCTTCACAGTCTTTTTCTCTGACCCATGAAAATTTTCGCCCAGAGTTAAAGTATCAAGATACTTTGATTACTAACACCGACAACTTTACTTATCTGGGAGTGATAACGCGGCAAAATTATTTCAATTCAAAATTTTTTCGACCGCGGCAAAATTATTTCAATGATTTCCTTGTCGGTCCTTTTTCCATATAATAATTTGACAATATGGATCTTTCTTAAGATGAAGTTCAACTTGTCAACATTAGTCTGATATTTACTGAATAATTCTGATTCCAGTCTTGCGCGGTCTCTTATACCTGGCAATGCTTTCAATAGAGAATTTAAAAAAATTTTCAAGTGTACGTTTCGGATTCTGGATCCCCCCCAACAAACTCTTGCCAATATTCTTGTACCTGCTGAGGGGCTTGCCCTTTTGCGGCTGGTTCACAGGATAGAATCGAAGTGTATATCCAGCTGCTCCAGGAAGGTCCTTACGGATCCTCTTCCAACAAAAGTTGCTGTTGGCTTCATAGCCGCTGTCATAGTTTCCACAATAAATCCGAATCCCTCCATGGGGTTTGGTTGTGGCTGAGGGAACTGAAAGGTGGGGGGGGTCAACCAGTACCTAGCGGCATGGTTCGTTAAGAACAATCTCGTGCGCCAAATGTGGGGTTTTACTTATTTAATTCTAATGTTCTATCTTAGAACCCCATGAAAACTAACAAGCGAATAATCGCTTAAACGTCTGAACAAACACGGAAGACTTAAGAAGGGTTAGCAACCCTTTATTTCTCAAAATGAATACAATCAACTCCTAACTCGGAGTATACACAAAGCCTCCACCTGGGCTTGAACTTATTAAGTTCAATGAATAATTATAATGAATAATGAATTTAAACTAAACTTAACTAAAGCTATCAGAATTCTCGGCGAAGCCAAGCAAGGGCCTAAAGTGTGGCCGAGCGTAGTAGCTAAGAGAGAATGTAGCCAAATGGCAAACGCGCGCTACTCAGACAGATCAAACTCTATCTCTCTCGAAGTCGGCGATTAGTTGCTTATATCGTTATTAAATAGTTCTGATTTCTGTTCTAGTTGATACTTGAAAGAAAAGGCTATTGAATTTGATCCTACACTATTGCCTAGGATGAATGGGATTCTATTGTAGCTAGGCTACACCCTTTAAAAATACTTTGTTAATTAAAAAAAATAACAATAATAATAAAAAAGTAAATGAAAGCAACATAAAAAATCAAGAGTAAATGAAAGCAACACAACTTTCCTATTCTAATGCATAAACTCTCTCTCGAAAAGGGACCCCCTCTTTTTTTTTTTCCAGTAATTTTCTTAGAGAATTCATAATCTGGTGTATTCATAATCAGAAATGGATTGACTATCTGAAAAATTTGAAACATCACCCTATTCCCTATCCAACGACAAGTTCTACTTTCAGAAATTCTCTCTTGATATGGTATCATATAACAAAGGGTGGGCAAACTTCGCTACGATAAAAGCTGCATGGTAAATTTCGCGAAAACTCGACAGCCGCAGCTAGATTTTCCAAAAATCCCAAAATATATAAAGAAAGCAGATTAATGAGAATTTCGCATTTTTGTGTAACTAATATGGTTTCATAAAAATGGAAATTTTTATTTATCCTGCTTTGCGATCAGAAATGTGTATCCCAGCAAATTATAAATCTGAAGCTGCTATACGATGCACTTGAGTGTTATTCTTTCAAGTAAAAAAACAAGCATTTTCCTTTGGTTTCCCTTATTCCTCCTCTTTGCTCATAATTGTTGTTTGGTTTTATTAGAACTGAAGTCGGAAGAATATGTATTGGTCTCTAGAAACACATATTGGAAAGGATTTTTCATTTCAGTAAAAAGTCACTCATTTTAAAAAACAAATTGAACGTTTTTCTTAAATTTTGACTCCTACATAGCGTTTTAAAAAAAGTAAAATAAATTATAGGTACAGCGCATATCAAAGAAATTATTATTTGAGAAATAAAAATTATTTTAGAACAATCTATTAACTAGGCTTTTTGGGGAAAATTATTAACTTTGTTTTTCCTTACAATTAACATGACAGCCAACATACTGATATCAAATCTCACTTTAAATAACTGAATTTAATTCACTGGATGCGAATTGGATTATAAATTATATTTTTTCTCCAAGGCTGATACTTTCGAAACCTCATCTTTCTCGAATCTTCAGAAAGACTTTAAATTCTAAAATCCCAGAACTATTTTCATTATTGACACTTTTTTAAACCTACACTAAAAAACTGCCAAACTTTTTAAATCAAAACTTTGGAATGACTTGTACTGATATACCCTGTATAAGAATTCACTAAAAAAAACAAAAAGCTTGCAATTTCAGTGGTACTGAAATCTTCATTTTATTTATGCCGGCGCTGAGCGCTGCATTTTTTCAGTATAATTTCTAGCGAAGTTTGGCAGAATTTTTAAGTGATCAGTACTGAAACTTTTCGGAACTATGAAACTATCGAAATGATGAATTTTGCCAAGGATTTTCATAGCATTATTGCGAAAGATGTGAAATAGGGGAAAAAATGCATTTCAGGTGCAACGAGTTAACTGCAGTATTTTAATAAGAGTGACTGAAAAAATGTGAAGAAATTTGTATAAAATTGAACTAACATGCTTAAGGACGGGGAATTAACTCACTTGTATAAGGACTAATATAAAATCCACATATTTCAAATTTTTTCCCGGATTAAAAGAGCTCCCACGTGGACAGCGATTTCCCTCTATGAAAGAGGTTCTTTCAGTAGTTAACACAGCTATTCAAAGACTGAAGTATCTATCCTAGAGAAAACAGCAGATCTTCCGAGACAATGGATTGTCGTTGTAAAGCAAGGAATTTACACAGAAAGAACGTAGCACGAACTATGATCAAATAAAATTAATCGGAGAAAAAAAACATTCTAGGGCATTAATTTTAAATTGTCCTCATATATTATGTGCTACCCTCATTGGCCACATGAACTTTACACATGACTGTGACGCTCGTAACATGACTGTGATGGTAACAGGCAGAAACACAATTATCTGCAATTCTATTTGTTGTTCTGACGATAAACTTGCGGAGAGAAACTTGAAATCAATTAAATTTTTACATACATAATATACTTTACGAAAGCAAATTAGTAATTAGCATTATTTTTGTTTCAAAATACAATTATATGTCGAAAATTAGGTGAGGACGAAGAGAAAGTCGCATTTAAAGTGCCAAAAAGACTTAAGTTAAAATGCCGGAGAACCGCAGTTTGGCCATGTCTGTCATAACCTTGTAAGGTTTTAGTTTCAACTAACAAAGTTTTATGTTAATTTTTTGTTTCCTGTAAGTTCTTATTTCAACTTCCCGTTAGAATGAGCGCGCGTTTCAGCTTTATGCTAATTTGAAGTGGAGCCAAGTTTGTATTTAAAGGTTAGCGAGGAACTTCTCAGTGTGAGAGAGCTTTTAGTCTCAGATCACTGCGGCTCTGTTCGACGTCCACCTGAATAGCTAGTATTTAAATTCTAAGCCTTAGCGCTGTTACGCTATTACTTATTGAAATAATCTAAGTGCGTTAGTATTAGCTAAATCTTGCTACGCACCATTGATCGTTTAGCATAGAGGCTAACGTCGCGTTCATAGCTCTGTGAGCAACGACTACTTAATTTCTATTTAACTTATTTTAAATTATTTGATTGTTGAAGTTAGACCTAAGTGCGGTCATTATTTTCTGTTATCCCTCTCGGGTTGGGAAGTGGCTCTAAATAATAGTGGTTTAATGAAAGAGGATTTTAAATCCTTCTTACGTGCAGTTATTCTACCATTTAACAACAGTATTCTAGCACAGAGCATAGCTGCATTCAGCTCCCTGTTCAAGATCAGGACTTTTATCTACTTCACGAAAATGTTCTATTTCAAAGATGGGAGCCTTGTCGGCTAAATGAGGTTTGTTACATCTAGTGAAGCGCGACACTAGAAGGAATATTCCGAGAAAGGAGCTTCTACCGTTGACGGAATCCTAGCCAAAACGGTTTCCTTAGAGCCGATGTCCAGGCTAGCTGCGAAGATGTTCTGCTTGAAGCTTTGAATAAGAGCAGAAAATTACCCAAAGAACCTGAGAGAATTGACTATTTTGTGTCAATAGCCGAATAATTAACATTTTTCTGTGGAAGTGTTACACGAAACTCGGAACAAATACCGCTAGCTGAAAAAGTGGAATCACAAACTAAACAAGCTTATTCAGAGACCTCATCCATCATTCAAGGAACTCGCCATAACACTCTGAGAAGATTTAAAATGCAATGACTAAGAAATCGATTATGCAGATTTGAATTTTTCCATCAAAAGGCAAAATAAAATATAAATAAATGTATAAATAAAGTTGACAAGAAAATGGCATGACGAACTTAAGGCAACGAATCCGAAAATCTTCCCTAACTCGAAAATGGTATATGTAATTAAATTCACTAATTAATTAATTAAATCCTTTAATTAAATTTACTAAAGAGTTTCTAACTGATTTTACAACGAACTTAAATTTAATTGTAGAGATACATCCAAATTAATCCAATTAAAAATTGTTCAATTCAATTCAATAAAGAAAGATGTTCACGAAATGCAGAATTAAAAATTTAGCTTCTTTCAAATGTGAAATAGTTTCTTCTGATGGGTGGGTCTCTGTGCTATTTGTATGTCTTGACCATCGTAATTATTTCTCAGGAATTATTTAAAAAATAATGTAGTAATCATGTAATCTCAATAACTGTATAATAACGTATAATTTTAAATGAAAAGACCTGTATTTTTCAGTATTATCCAAAGGCCCAATGTCTGACTTTTAAAGAAAAACATAAAAAAACTAAAACTGAACATCTGACGTTTCATTTCTGCTTCTTATTTTATATTTTTGAAACATGGAATTGAAATTAATACATAATATCTTAAATACGATAAAGGGATCTTGGAAAGTGGAGATTTGCCATGCCTGGCTCTGTGAAAATCAAGTTCTGGTCATGATTTAAAAAATAATAATAATAAATAAATAAACGTTTGTTTCAACCGCAAAGAATAATAATCCCTTGATAACTTAACATGCCTTTATTTTGCTGCCAGTCATAAGGAATTACAAAAGTAGGTCTCGTTGCCGTCGGTTATGAAACTACTATACTACGAAATCCATTACAGTGTATACACCCAAAACTTACCTAAAATAACTTGAGTACTGCTGCCACCTCGCGACAAATTTGGAAATCGAGAAGAATTACTGAAAATTACGATCAATTCTTAGCTCTTTCGTGTTACAGATTCTCTTAACATTTCGGAATGATTTTTATTTACGATATCAAAAGTTTCCTTTAAACTTTATGAATTTAATAAAAAATCTCTTTCATAATAATGAACAATTATAACTGTATAGAAAACCCCTTTCTTAACAATGAATATTGTTGAATTCATAACAATGAATATCCCTTTCATAACAATGAACATATTTCATAACAACACACATTTTTCCCGGTTGGCATCCATGAGGTTTCTTTTTACATTGTAGAATTAAAATCTATTTCATTACAACATACACTTTTTGCCCGCAGGCATCCCTGACTTTTTTTTTTTTTTACATCATCGCATTAAAATTCATTTCTACACTTTTTTCCTGCTAGCATCCATGAAGTTTTTTACATTGTCGAATTAAAATCCATTTCATAACACCATACACATTTTTCCCGCTAGCATCCATGAAGTTTTTTATAGTAACGAATTAAAATTTAATCAAACGAAAATAACAATAATAATAAACATTTTAAAAATTTAACAGCAACCAATTTTGCCTTTTTCGGGTTAATACTTTTGCTTTTCCTGTATATAAAATAATATACTTTTGCTTTCCTGTTTGTAAAATAATCTAGTTCCATTATTGATGATACCTCTAACAATTTAACATTAAATTCGACAGTAACTTTAAACACATTATGGCAAGGGAACATCAGTCACAAACTGTTAACTGCACTACGTTCGGAATCTACGGAATCTACTGCTGCCATCTGGTGACAAATCTGGAAATCAGAGACTATTAAATTACTGAAAAATATTATACATTCTTAGGCCCTTTCGTGTTACAGATTCTTCTTTTAACAGTTCCAAATGATTTTTATTTACGATATCAAAAGTTTATGAAAAGAGAAGCTTCCGTCAAATTTTATGAATGTAATAAAAAATCCCTTTCATAATAATGAATATTATTATTGTATTGAAAATACCTTTCATAACAACGAATGTTGTTGAATTCATAACAATGAATATCCCTTTCATAACAATGAAAATGTTATGAATTCATTTCATAACTACATACACCTTCTTCCCCCTCGCATCCATAAAGTTCTTTTTACAGTGTCGAATTAAAATTTTATCAAAAGAGAATAATAATAAAAATTTTAAGAATTCAACAGCAATTAATTTTGCCTTTTCCCGTTAACACTTTTGCTTTTCTGCTTTTCTGCAAATGAAATAATCTAGTTTCATTATTGATGATACCTCTAACAATTTAATATTAAATCGTCAGTAACTTTTAAACGCATGATGGCAAGGGAACATCCGTCCCAAACTATTAGTTAATGAATAATTCTATATACAATTCGCTGTACATCCATCTATATCTCAATTCTGTATACATCACTCCTGCCAATTGCATTCAAATTCAGTGCGGATTATTAACGAAAAGACCTGAAAGTAAATTAGGTCGCTCGCAATCGATGCGATTCAATACTTAATACACAAAAAGGTGGGGCTGGTTTGTAAGATATTCTCAGCTTGATAGTGAAGGCACCACAACGCCTTTAAGCAAGTTTGTTTGTTAAGTTCTAACAAAAGTCTTCACATTAAGACTCAACAAGAAACAGTACAGAAACGCGTCAAATGATGATTGAATGGAGGTCATTGATGGTAGAATGGAGGCCGGTGAACTAATATCTCTCTCGCCAAATTACTAAGAAAAGCACGTTACACTTTATTTTTTTCAATTAATTTTACTATTTGACCTGACCAGTAGCAACTTTCACACGTATACATAAACGTCTCCACAAATGCAGATTTCACATGCCTCCCAGCTTCCACCACCGGAAGCTATAAAATTAATTAGCACCACCTAAATTTTGAAGCATATTTTTTCATTCTAAATACTATGAAATCGAAATCCAGAAATATGAAACTTCCTCGAAAGCTTTCCATTTTAAAATATGTTAATGAGTGAATTCCGACGTGTGTCTGTACAGCTGTTATCCAACCACAGAATACCGCAACACCTCGTAGTAGAAAGTAAAAAAAAAACCCTTGATTTCAAAAAACCCCTCCCAGCTCTTAATATTTAAGGAATTTTATAACGGCTACCTAAATTCCGTGATAATTTTTTCCTTTTGATTGATTTATGCGAAGTGTGGAACGTTAATTTTTTCGTAGGAGTAGTTTCTTACCGCGTTTCGCGTGCATAGATAGATACCTGATACTGGCTGAAATGGGACTAAACCACATTGGAATCATTAGGGCAAGTTTACTGACATTGATTTCTGGCATGACTGCGGCATCACTCCTGTCAATTGCATGCAAATTCAGTCCGGATTATTTGCGAAAAGACTTGAAATTCAAAGTTAGGTCCGCTCGCATCTTGATATGATTCAATACTTAATGCATAAAAAGGTGGAGCTGGTTTGTAAGATATTCTCCGCCAAAATATTTCTCACATCTTAAAGAATACCTATCTATATGCTAGTACTTAATACGCTGAAAAATAGCAAACTCCAAACGGCTTGGACTATATTATTATCAGCGGAGATTGCACATCCTGTTGGATCTGAGTTTGTGTATTTAGACTAATCATAGAATCATTGTAACTTTTTGGAATAAACGTGCTTAAAACTGTCGATATAAAAGTACCATCAAAGAGACCTATGCTAGGAAACTGGTGAAGTGCGAGCTTTTAGGACTTCCTTCCAGAATTCCTCAGCATAAATTCCGTCCTCAAACAACTACAACAAATCAAACGTAAGCTTTTACGCCACAATTTAAAAAAAAAATCACCTGGAACCGTGGGCAATCACTTTACGAGAGGCATTGAAAATCAATCGGCAGTCAATCATTAAAAAATTATAAATATAGCTTTCAGTAAGTTTCGTAGCTCCTCTTTGCTGCTGTAGTTAGTACCACTTCTCTTTGTAGCTCTTCGTTTTCAGTTGTAGTTAATATCACTTGTCTTTGTAGGTCCTCCTTTGATGTTGTAGTTAATACCTCTTCCTAACCTCATCAGAACAAGCCCGTTAATTTTATCGTGTCAAAGGATGCAAGATTGCGTCTGTCGTTGACAAAAGCCTAGAGCACCACACAGTACGACCATGCTCAGTACCACCCCAATTTTGAAGGAAAGCTGTCCATGGAGCGGATCCAAAGATCTTCCACCCTTCTTCCCCCCTGCTACCAAACCACTCGTCAGGACTTTCGGCTTGCCACGTGTTTTGAGAGCCCGACGCCGCCAGACACTATACATTCAGTGCAAACATCCATACCTTCAGCGAGATTCGAACGGCAAATCAGCGTCACTATACCCTTTAGCTTCTATATAAACTTTTAGCAGTCATCGAAACTTTTAAAGTCATCGACAAGGCCGCAGTCATCGAAAGGTTAGATTCTGATCAGTTCTATGCTTTCTATCTTTGGAATGATCTTCCAGATAAATGTATTCTTATATGGGAAAATCATGCCGAAGAACAGCAGACACCTGTTAATTTTAATAGTTTTTGCGTGCAGTATTAATGCAATTCAAATTTGCTTCACGGAACTTCGAGCTTCATGGAAAACAGGGGAAAAAATAATCAGTGAACCAGCTCTTCCTATCTCTTACTTTAAAATGAACTTTTTCTGTCGTTTTTTTATCCGATAATGCTTTTTGTATGTAATAACATTCGAAAATTAAAACATTCTAGTGACTGCCCACAACTTAAAATTCTTTCGACATGAACAGTTTAAGAAATAATAAAACATTTTAATACTACTTTTTGCTCGTTTCTGTGCGACATATCATTTAAAGATAACATGAGAACTAAAAGTGGAAAGAATATTCTATTGAACTTCAATATTTTGGCTACCAAAGCCTTGCTGGATGAACGTAAGTTCCTCATGTTCAAATGTAAGTTGTTACTTTAAGTTATAGGTACACATTTGGTCACTTGAAGCTATAGGTACGCATTTGAAGATCTCATGTGAGAAGACAGAGCCTATCAAGAAGATATAAGACGACAGAGTACAGATACCGTTTATAACGAACATCCAAGGTTCCAGATGATTTTTATCTGCAATGCAGACGGTCGTCTTAACTGAGTAATTCTGAATTTATATGAAAGGGAACAAAGCCAATTCTCTTAGGCCAAAGAACTGTTAGGCCGATGAATTAGGAGAAGAGGTCTCAAAGGAAAAAAAAAGTTATTGACAGAAAGCGAACGAATAGAATTATATTAAAGACTTGAAACGGAGAAACGGGATTTAAATTTTGAAAGTTCGGTAGAATTAACAATGAGTCGTCAACTTTAGACGAAACTGTTAAAACGATGAAATTGCGAACTGTGAAAGTTCCGACAAAACCAGAAGGTTGGAATTATTTTTTTCATCAGTCTGGAAACGCCTCTTGCTAGTGTGAAGCTTGCGGACAACTTGAAACCGTAAGTGTTTTAAAATCAGCGACAAGGCCGCATGTCTCTTTAACTTAATTTAGAGGAACAGCAATATGAGGATTATGATGCATTGAAAACTAGTGCTTCGAGCATATAAACCATCAAGTAAAGCTTGTCTGGAAAATTTTAAACGGGTTAAAAAAGGTACCTGGAGAAAAATTTTACTCAGTTAGCTACTAGATTAAATTCTAAGTGGAGTTATTACTGTAAACTGAGGGGAGCAATGGATCTGCAAACGGTCAACCAGTTGGTAGTTGCTGATTAACGCTCGACACAGTAACTGTTACTAGTATCGGTTATCTGGTTATCAGGCTAGGAGAAGTTTGGTGGAACCAAATGATTTTATCTAGAAAACAAGTTTTGTTTCGACGACTGGAGTATCTGACGACAAATTCTGGAGGAAAGAGAGAACATTACAGGGGGATTATCAGCAGATAGGTTTAAAGACAAAAGATAATTATAAATTTAGCTAGGAAAAGCAGGCTTCAACAGGGTCCAAAAGAAGAGACTATCCTCAGAAAAAATTTCGCATGTTAGTGGGACACAGGAACATTTTAAACGTGATTGCGCCGCCCAGTCGGGATAGTGGTTAGTGACACTGCTGCCGTATCAGAGAGTCCGGGTTCGAATCCCGGAGAAGGAATGGATGTTGTAAATATTTTGGGAACAGTGTAAGCAGAATGACGTGCTATCACCTGTATTGTGCTCAAGGCTCGCTCATGCCAAAACGACAGGTGCAAAAATGCACTTCTTTTAATGATAATAAACGTGGGTGAATATGTCAGACAAGGGAGATAATTTTACCTTTTTTATTTTCCTGTTGAAATGTACAATACGTAAGTTACAGTACATCAGACATCAGTATCGCTCAACCGTTATAGTTATTAGGGACGCTGACTGCCTTAACGAAGGGCCCGGGTTCGAATTCCACAGAAGACATAGATGTTTGTAAATGTTTAGTGTCTGTGTAGCATGCGGCACTCTGAACATGCGGCAAGGCGACAGTCCTCTCGCTCAAAACTGGGAGCGGAACTGAGTTAGCTAGTCGGAGTGTCACCTACATGGCGCTCAAGGCTCCTACCAATGACAGGCGCATTTGACTCTGTGCCACGATGAAATGTTGTGGGCTTGCGAAGACCCTCATCAAACTAGTGAGATTGGTACCAACAAAAAAACGTGATTACCTTCAGAATAAAAATACGAAGGAAAAATTTGCGAAAGTAAACAGAACAAGTATGGTAGATAACGGAGAAATTACCGAAACTGAAAAAATAAGTGATAGTATTGTCAAAGGAAAAAGAAATTTCTAAACAATTAATAAAAAGGGAATTATGCAAATCGGACAGAGGAGGAGGTAAAAAAAAAGGAAGAGATGGAATTGCCTTAGGATATCTGAGTAATAAATATCTGAAGAAATGAAACCATCGCAAATAATAATACTGTTACGAATTTTGTACATACATAGGTAATTTTAGTGCAATTATACGTGAAATTGATGTATTTTTCCGTATAATATAACATGAAAAATCGAGACAGAAGCCATGCTAAAAAAAGAAAGAATACAAGGTTAAGTCTATTTACCATTCAGCAAATGGGTATCTTGGAAATTTGGCGACATATCGCCGAGCTGACAACGGTTTTGGTGACTTTCATCGCCAAACTTGGGTGAACATAATTGTAACTGAATAAACGTAATTGATCAGTGTACTTTGATATAACCGTAATTCGACCCTCATATTGCCTTCCAATAATTTTAAGAAACAGAAAGTACTAGAAATATCTCTGCGGACGGGTGAAGATCGGTAAGAACTTCTGCTCTCAGTTACTGTTGTTAGCTGTTAGCTCAGCGTGTGTTCCAAGTATAGCTCAGCGTGTGTTCCAAGTATTAATCTCCGGTTTAGCTTCGCTCTTCAGCTATCCTTTGCTTGGGTTGCATTTAATGTTCATAGTAGTTTGATGTGTAAATGCTGACTGTACTGAGATATGAGAAGTTGTACGACTATTTTTTTTTTTTTGGAAAGTTCCAGATCTCTGAATTGTCGCTTTTGATAAAATAAATTTTATCCACTCTTTAGCTGCGCTTTTCTTGTGTTTAATGTTCATTGAAGTGTAACTGCTGATTTCACATTGTCATATAAGTAGTTGTACGACTATTTTTTGGAAAGTTCCTGATCTCTGAAGTGTTGCTTTTGATAAAATAATTCAACTTATCATTGCAGCTGTGTGCATTCAATTTACTGCGAACTCGGACGCAAGCAAAAATTTTTTCAGCTGATGGTATTTTATTTTTAATAAAATATTTATCCGAAAGTTTACATCTATGGGGTTTTCAAACTAATGGCTGAGTAGACGCAGGATTAACAAATGAATCTATGTTACCTGCTACAGTTCATCTTACAGAAAACATAAATCCACTGCATCCATGGTCTGCCCATGAAGAAAAAAATGCATCAAAGGAAACCCTAGTTCCATCGACACAACTTTTCATATGTATAATATTTTCCAATTTTTATATTTAAATATCTGGAATCATGAAAACGTTTTGATGATAAAAAAGGGGAATAGTAAAAGTTTAAGAAGCGCTGTATAAAGTTTAAGAAGTTTTGGTAGTATTATTTAAGACCAGGGCTGTTCGTTCATCATACTTTTTAATTTGGTACTTTCAATAGCGTATTTTATTTTAGGCTAATGGTTTGTGATAATTATTTTTCCCTTGTTCCTAAATAAACATACTTCTTAAAATTGCTTATCTTCCCGCGGATAATCATGAGTTGTCTGTATATTCGTAGATATATATGTTTTAAGTCATTTCGCAAAGTACACAAATTACACCAGTTTGTAAAAATATTTCTGCTGCAAGCTGCATTTCGAACCTGTGAAAGTACACTGTAATAAAATTACCTGAAGAGTTTTAAATAGATACCCCTTTGAAAATATTATAGGATGTAAACATGTAGAACAAGGTTTAACCTCGGAAGAAAGTATTTTCATGAATTATAATTATCTGGTAACATATTATTCATAAAATACCTAAAAAATTAAACAAATATCCCAGATAAAATGATAAAATGGCCTCATTATAATTCTGGAATATATCCTACGCAAAATGCGTTCAGAAGTAATAAGATAGCTGTCGTTAGGTCAGGGTTCAGAGAGGTAATTCTTTTTTTTTTTTTTGAAAATAGTACATCGCAGTAAGTTCGGAAAAAAGAACTGTTCTAGAACTGTCAAAATTTCCAAGCCCCTTCCATGGATATGAAAGTCCTTATACAAGGAAAGCTGAAATGTAGTCCCACAACTAAGCAATCAGTTAATTCATGGATCCAAATAAAAACCCAGAGACCAAATAAAATGTTGCAAATCTCAGCGAAATAGTCTGAAGAAAAATTTTTTTCCCTTTCAGTAACAAACAACTCCCCGTACGATCCATTGATTTCTGGACTGTGAACTGCGATTTCATTCATCGGGATTCATCATCATTTCATATTTCTGGAATAATTAATTTAGTTTGCTCGTTGAAGAGAAAAGTTACAAATTTTCATTTATTTCAGTAATATAAATAAACGATCCTTCTATATAATTAAATTCATAAAGACGCAGTTAAAAAATAATAGTAATAAATTCCAGTTCTGAACACCACCACAATATCTTATAATGAAATAACCATTCTATACGACCATCCCTAAGACAGGCCAAACTTATCTGGAATACTGGATGGTCATCTTAGTAAGAGCTCATGGGGTTAAAATATGTATAAATGGTTATAAATGCATGAAAAATAAAGATTCTAGTTTATTTTTTCATTATTCACTACCTACTATAAAAGAGTTTGAAATCGAACTACTATATCAGAACTCAAACACTTCGAAATCCATATTCGCCCGTAGTTACAATAGGTAAACGAATATAAAATATAAATATGCCCTTTTATAATTAAGTGCTATATATAACTAACTGTTCATTTTATAGCTGTCTCCTACTATCACAGATTCGAAGGATTCAAGTGCTATACCTGCTTTAAACATACATTAAAATTCTGCTCGTCCTTTACTTTCTTTATACACTGGTGGACAACTGCTAAGGGCTGATCACAAACGGATATATAAGCGCGTAAAAAAGTGGGTGTGGTTAGATGCCAAGTGAAATAAAATGCCAGAGTACTAGAACATAACAATAAAGATAATTTTTTGTGCTCTGAAATACAGAAGGGTTTGAAAATTGTTCACGGGACAAAATCGTCATTTTGTGCTGAATACGTGAAACAGAAAAAAATGCATTTACCGTCCGCAGGCATTCTGGCGTTAAGATGTTAATACGAGATATGTTAGCACAACTGAGGGCAGTACTATATTCCACACGTCGTGTCATGCTTTCACAACATTAACTATCAGCGGTTGAGGTAATTTATCCCGTTCTACTGTGTCAGTGCACGGATGAAGGTGTCCTTATTTATTAGCAGGCGTTGTCTACCAGCAAGGCTCCTTTTCAAAGCATGATAAACATTTTCAATGGTATTCAGATCTAGAAAACGTGCTGCCCATACCAGGCGATCAGTTTATGACCAGTTTTGCCGCTAAATGCATCAGTTCCAGTAGAAAGGGTTTCCTCAACTATGAGCAACATTAAATCTCCCAAAAGAGAACATTTACTTACGTTACTTGTAAAAGAACTTTATAATGTAGATAGGTAGATAAGTATGGCGCGGTCCACCCTCCTGGCAAGCTCGCTTTCTGACTTTTCTAGACCGACCATGGGATTTTCTCCGTCCTTTCTGCATGCCTTCGTGGCAAAATTGGTAGCACACTCGGCACGTATTCGAGAGGTCTAGGTTCGAGTCCCGGCGAGGGCACTGATCCTTTTTCTTGTTTCCTGCTTCAAAAAGATTCTAATGACTCTCACAGAGGTGAATTTTTTTATTGTAAGTAATTCGCAATGACATATTCATAAACCGCGAATTTCCTTTTCATGGAAAATTTTTCGTATCAGTACATTGTACTGAAAATATAATAAACTTTCCCATCCTCACTTCGAAACGATATCGGTCTTTTTTTGGGAGGAGTTTCAGTTAAAAACGATACTGGTCTTTTCTGGAGTTCTGAAGAGAAGGATCTCCTCAGCCGCATTAGATTTTTTTCATATGAAACTATTAGTAGAATAGCGAATTACATAAGTTGGTACACCAACTTCAGTATCTTTTTACCCCGTGGTACCATTCAGTTGTGCGGATTGAAAATTTGATTTTTGTGACCTTCGGCCGAATAGCTCATTTTTGCGTAAAAGTTGTGATTTTAATTATTATTATTACTTAATTACTATGACAAACAATTTTTTACTGTTTTTAACTATATTTGGTGTTCTAGGTTTTTCTATATTTTACAATTTTTAATGAAGATATTTTGAGTTTTTATGTATTTTTGCCTCGCTGCGAAATGAGAAATGAATTGATTGAATGAGAAATATATCTATATCTATCTCTAATGAAATTAATAAGTTTAAATGAAGTGCAGCAAAAATGCGTCTAATTCAATAGGCCGTTCAAAGAAATCATATGGTGTCCACATCCGATATTTCTCTTTATACAGTCATATCACTTTTTAGTCCAAAGGGGCAATCTGCCCAGAAGAACTATTAATTTCGCTTTGGCATTTTGCATTGCTTCACTACAAGCATTGTTTCACTTTTCAAATTGTTGCCACCAAACATTATCGCCCTGTATTACATTTAAAGAAATTATGAAGAATCTGTATAAATGTATGTATGTTTTTCGCACTGTGATAAAACAACGGTATATAGAGCCATACAATTTTGTATAACATAATCCACCTGCCTATATGGGCTTCTGGAAGCCCAAATTTGGAATTTGTTTTATTACCGATTTCATATTTTGTAAAACTTTAACGAATTTTTGATTAACAAACTCATGGATTTCAAAGCGAGCAATGGCAACGTTTTACAGAAAAAACATTTTTATCTACAGTGCGTGCGACTGTATATCGGAAATTCTAGAGATATGCTCATTTTAAAATTATTTTGCGATATGGCTCTTGAACTGAATTTTATGGTTTAAGTGCGAAGAACATGTTATTTTATAAATAAAGGTTGTAGGGTTTATATTTATTTTAACTAACATTTATTTTAAGTTAATTTATCTTTCCTGTTTAGTCTTCATTTTCCCCTAGAAATGCCCGTACCAGGGTATGTAAATGTGCCTAGCTTTGCAAAAGTGCTAATTTTCAACTGTTTAATCAGAAATCTAGCGTAATCTCAGCGGCAAAGCGGATAGTTTAGGATCTCAGAGCCTCGTCGGTAGTGTTTTGATATTTGTTCATCTAATCATTACTTTTAGTTTTTACGTTTTGTTTTAGTTTACTGCCGGGTTGGCGCAGTTTGTGAGCTTCAAGAAGACGCATCTGTCTTTTTAAAGATAAAAATAAAAAGGGTTCTAACCCCTTCCTTACGTTTCTGTGTAAATTTCACACATAGTATCAATCACTACCCCAGTTTCTGAGAAGTTGGGCCAGCGAGATCTTACAAGGTAACACACAAAATGTTTAAAAAAAAACTGAATCTAAAAAAAAAATCTGAAACCTTTCACACTTTTTTTAATGTTTTTTTAATGGGTTTTATTAACACTTATCAATACGCTTATGAAAAAAGCGATCCCAGCTTCGACATTGCTGTGTTGATATATATGCACAAGAATTAACTATTGAACAACTGTAAAAAATTGTTAGAATGTCTGAAAATTTGCCAGAGCATAATCTGAAAGTTAATTCCAATATCTAACGTAGCCTTATAGTCTGCTGAACGGTAAAAATTGTAACTGGTTGTTATAAAGAAATGAATGCAGAAATAGATAATCATCTTTTGTCAAACAGCATGTAAATCCTTCATGAATATTTTATGATTTGTTGAGCGGCCTAATTACATAGGAGTTGTAGATAAAAACTTAAGATTCGCTGCCCAGACGGTATGATACGTATTAAAAACCTAGATGAGAATTATTAAATCTTAGATTTGCTGCCCAGACGGTATGGGAGTTTGGAAGCCGACTGCGATACCTAAGGGCCCGAGTCCCAGATTTTTATATAGTAATTTTTTTAAATTAGAAAATTATCCTTACTCAATCGGTATGTAAATCTTTTATGAATATTTTATGATTTTTTTTAGAAGCGTAATTACACGGGAGATGTATATAGTTCAGATTTTTATATAGTAAATTCTAGAAAATCATTCAAAATAACACCAAAGCAAGTAGTCTGCTTACCAAGAGCCATATGGATAAAACCGCTGATTACTGGTTGTTTGATCAAGGTTCGAATTCCGGCGAATGAGCTGAGTGTATGAGTGTTTCGAAATATTAGGCAATTTCGTTTAGAAAACCCTCTCCTTTCCGTAGGTAGACAGCCCCTGTGTGCTTTAACACAGTTTACTAAATAAGCAAAACGTACGCAAATGCGTATATGATTATATATATCTCAAATAATAACTGTTTATTATTTGATATATATATAATTATATCTGGGAAATGTAATTGTAATTTTGCATCTATATAAATAATTACTGAATGTAATTCTGAATCTATATAAGTAATTATATAAATAAAGTGCTGGAAGATAGTAATTATATAGATAAATAGCTCGAAATGTAATTTTGTATCTATATAAGTAATTACTGAATTTTTTCGAGCATGCTGTCTTAGTGTAAAGGTTAGCATTTTTTTCTGGCAACTGAAAAATCCGTGATCCGAATCCCGACGAGAATTGCAGTTGATTTCTCACATTCCATGTCTTTAAAAAAGTCTCTACGTTTGTTTTAAGTTTTTCCATACATACACAAGCGCACGCACGCACACCTACACACCCAAAAAAAATTTTAAAAAAAAAGGCACAGACCATTGTGTAATTGTAAGTTCTCTATATAAAAACAGTGACGCCTTTACTAATTCTACTTGTATTATGTAAAACAAAATTTCTTATAATCTTGACGAATCTCTGTCTCAAATTTATTTTTCATTTATATTTTTTCAATTTAAATTAAAAGTTCATTTAAGATTAAATGAAATATCTTTTAAGAATAGTCTTTTCCTGTAGTAGAAAACTTACATCCTTCTGTAACAAAATACTTAGTCTCACGTATATAAATTGCCTCGGAACATTAATACTAATCATTAAAAACTCTACTCATTAAAAACTTAAGATTGGCTGCCCAGACGTTATGTTAGTTAGGGGAGCCGACGGCGATATCTAAGAGACCGAGTTCGAACCCCGCAGAAGGCATGAATGGATGTAAATTGTCTGTCCCCTAATAGGAGGTAACGGTGGCTGCCTATTAGGTGCCTCCATAATAAAATGACCACCACTTCTGGCCTTAATAATGACGAAAGTCTACAAATGGCTAGTGCCTGCCATTAAAAGGAACAAAAAAAAAAAAAAAAAAAAAAAAAAAAAAAAAAAAAAAAAAAAAATGAGATTCTACTGTTGTTAATCAATGATATTCTGAACTTTCAGTATTCTTTTCTTCTTCCAACGAATAATCTTTAACTGACTTATATACTTAAAGTTCGCTTTTTTCTAGAGATCTCTAAAGTCACTTAGGGATGACAAGGTTCTTTTTTTTTTTTTTAATAATGCTGTTTGAACTTTAAAACTTATTTATTGTAATAAGAACTTGATTTTTAATGGGTTCATGTTTGACAAAAAGATGGGTATTTTAATCTCTTATCCAAAACTAGCAAGTCCCCGCTTCTTTAACAAATCGAATAATGCATTGAATTAAAGTGTCTAACCAACGTACCTTTGTCCTATCCAACGTTCAATCCTCGTTTTCAATTCCCAGTGATCTGTCTCAAATAATGTTTTTAATGTGTTAATACTGATGTTAACTCGTCGTATGCACGGAGAGAACTAAAATTTTTTTACTGCTCCATGATCGCTTTCAGACTGTTTTCGATTACTCTCATTTTCGAAAGCCTTACTTGTTAATGTAAACATCGGTCAACTGAGTGCGTCTACATTATACACTTTTCTCTTCGTCTTGCGGTTTTTTTCATAATTTTTTCTCTTCGCTTTCCTGCATCATTCCAACCAAAATGCTGATGTTCCTGCTACCGATGTTTTTCGAACGGCGAACTTTATAAGGTATTTTCTCCCCCTTTCAGCGTTCCTCCGCAGTGTAATTGGAAGCATACTCGACGCTTATTCGAGAGGTCCAGGGTTCGAGAGTCCTGGTGAGGGTAGTGCATACTTTTCACGTCTTCTGCTTCAAAATAACCTAATGACACTACAAGGTTTTTAAACTTGTTAATTCATGTACTTGTGCAGTGACTTGAACATATTGAAGTCCAACAAAGAGTTCCTGAATAATAGAAAACATGCAATGCAAGAGTTTTAATCATTCACATTATCTTCAGATTGGACACAATGCACAAGATATTCAGTCCGCCTTTTAATACCTTGAATAATTTGCTGTCCTGATATGATTTCATTCCAACTTTTATCTGTCTTACATGCATGTATAATGGACATGTTGATGACTTTTTAATCACAAGAATCAAGTTTCCTGGAATATACTAGACATGGGTATTCGCTTCTGGTGAAGAGAATATGATAGGAGACAAATAATTAGATCAATAAACTTTTCTGTGTTTGAGCAATTTAAGCTTTGTCTGTTTAAAGTGTTACACTATATGTACAAATCTTTAGCAGATGTTGAGAAACGTTATGTATTGTTAAAATACTAATAACTAGTTACATTAAAAATATACATTGCAATCTTCAAACGATACTATATAATAATACATAAAAAGTAAATAGGAAGAATAAAAGAATAAAAATTATGCTTCCTTTTTTGTCATCTTATACAAAATATGCAACATCAAATTTTAATAAAATTTGAAAAACATCGTATCCACAGAGCAGTAATAAGCGGAGCTTACAATTAAGGTGTCGCTGAAGTTTGGTATCATTGCGAATCTGAGGAAAATTATTTCCAATCAAGTTCTTCTCAACGCTTTTAAAAATGAAGGTCTTTTTCAATTGACGAATATAAACGACTACTTTTATTCAAATTCGGGCACTTCAGTACTTGAGCAATATTTCATACACTTTTTGTTTTTAATTTATAAAACAGTTGAAAAAAAGTATATAAAACAGTTAAAAAGTAATTTTTTTATCACTTAATTTATCTGTTGAACGTAGCCGAAAAAGCAATCCGAATTTCCTATTAAGAGAGCTATGCAGAAGTCACGACTATCTTCAATATCGAGTAGAAATTTGCAAATGCGAATGTACATAAATTACAGGAACATATCCCAAGTGCAAGATGGCGCAATTCAAAGTATAGCGCATGGCCCTATGGACCGTCAGATTGATAGTAATTGATATTGTCAAGAATGATATCCCAAACATAACAATGTTCATTTTTTAACAATGCTCCTGACTAGACTTTTAGGCTATTCATTTTTTTAATTCGGGGAGTCAGTTGCAGAACACAGTATCGCACCAATATACAAATGCGTGTTTTATACATATACTTCACATGCATCCAATACAAAAATAAAAAACAAAAAAGGTTTTCTTAATAGCGGCGTTATGTATTCTCCCCCTCGAAACCTGAAAATTCATGCTCACAGTATTCCTTGTTAAAAAAAAAATGTTGGGAATATCCACGAGAGCATTACTATCTTTAGGTTAACGCAGTCGTTGTTTAGTCTCTGAGTCATAGATATGCAGACTATGTGACGACTCACTTGAACACAGTAGCAACTAAACGATTTAATTCATTTAATCAAAACCTAAACGATCGAAGACTGTTTTGGTTTACTATGCAATGCTATTTTTCGCTAATGGATATTTTAATCGCCATGAAAGGAATCTGACAGCTTACCACAGGAATCTGACAGCTTACCACAACAACGTCGAGAGATTTTTATGAAGCAAATTTGAAATACGAGCTTCCTCAATATTTTATAAATAATTTAAACTTCGGCATAGTTCTGCACCATAAGGTCATTTTTAAGGCTTTTGAAAAAAATCATGATTAAAGAATAAATTTTATTAAATTTGTTCTTCACAACAGCAAATCCAAGGTTCTCTTCAATTTGTACCACATAGTGGCTCCAAGAGAAAGTCGAATACACATTTTTACATTTCATACAGACATTTTTAACCTAGAAATAATTTAGATACAATGTAAAATTGCCTTTATAAACCAACATTTGAGGACGTGTTCATCTATCATAAACGCTGTAGTATACTGCTTAGTTTTCGTGCCCATGTAAAGATACTGCTGGTGCCTCGCATCACACAGAGGCCATAGCCTGTACCTTCAGTCCACATTTCATCCATCAGTATATACATGGAGGTAAGAAAGAAAGGAGATGCCAAGCCCGCACTGCGAGTGAAGCAATGCTCCGAGACTTCGGTCTCCAGATGGGGTGTTTTTTGTTTACATTCAGAAGCTGCCTTGATAGCGCTCTGATAATATTTCGACACACGACAGTTCCATACAAATCGAAAAACGAGATACTTCCGCACAAAAGAAACATTCATCGTGTGATGGATAACAACAATTTGTATAGTTTAGTGACATTTACGCAAAAATCACATCCTGGTTATTTTTCGATATCTAACAACTGTGATTTTGATTATGAATTTGCTTTATAAAACTCTAAGCTGTTGAAAATACAAAAATATAGATTTTACCAAAATTGTATGCTTAAAGAACGAAAAATACCTTACGTAACATTTAAAATTGTATGCGTCTTTCGATACCCTTGACAGGGTATTCGCTACTTTTATGTTCCAAACGCATAGTGAATGCACAGAAATTAAAAGATTTGCACATGCGGAAAATCAAATAGGTATGGGTATTTATGAACATGCTTGCAAAATGCGTATATCTGCCTTTAAGAAAATACGTAAATATTTATTAAATTATTTATAAATGCTTCAGCGAAATCTTCAGCGAATACTACCTCTTATGCAACTCAGTTTTTATCATGTGGAGGTAATTGCATTTAAATGCAAAGGTACTTACTTTACTTACTCTGTAGCAAAAACGCCTTTTAACCGGACCATGTTGCCAAATGGTCGCTAAGTTTTTGGACTTTTGGGGACAAAATAAGTCGCCAAAACTGTTCCCAGCTTAGCGATATCTACTAAAACTATCGAGATACCCATTTACTCAGTGTTAAACAGACTTGCCCGTATATTATTGCTTTTTCGGCATAGCTTCACTCTTGAGATTTTTCGCATTACATTAGACAGAAAAATTTCACATATAATTGCAATAAAATCATCTTATGTATGTATAAAATACGTAAAATTATTTAAGATCTTACGCAAACAGATGGGCAGTGAACACGAAACGCTTTTGTTACATTCCGAAACAAGGTGATTCAAATTTTCCTCTGTGATTCAAATCTGAATTACAAAAATACTGATTTAGTGAATTATGGCTGGCGCATTTAGCATTTCTGCTGATATTTTTGCAAAGTTAAATGATTTAAATTTAGGATTACAAGGACAAAGTGTTAATTTGTTAACCTGTACGGATTTATATTTATTTTAAATAACCAGTTAAATTTAAAGTTACTTTCCTATAAGCCTTCATTCCCCTAATTGTCAATGCCAGAATATTTAAATTTGGTAGCGCGCGTAAGAAATACAAATTCTACCAGTGGGAGAATAAGTTTAAATATCGACGTTCCGGTTAGAGAGTCCGGGATATTTCCATACGTGTTATACGCAAAATTCCGCTTAGCAGTTACTGCTGGTTAGATGTGGTTTAATCGTTATTATCTTGCTGCCAGTAGACTCATCTACGCGTTGTAGGATACGGGATTGTATGAGCCCTGTAGTGTAATTCTACTATTCGTGAACTTCTTGAATTCTTAAGTTTGATTCTACTGTTTCAGTTACCGCCCAAGTTGAGGCTTAGTATGTTAGCGTCAAGTTGACGCATTGTAAATTATTTAAAGAGTTTAATAAAGGGCTATTTTAACCCTTCTTCAGTGCAATCACTATTTCTCAAGATTCTACACAACAGAAAGAAAGCAGAACTTTACAAACCATTAGAGACAAAATTAATGCAATGATAAAAAAAACTCCAGCTAGTATCAAAGAAATGGAGAATAACATTTTAAGGTTTTTATCACTTTTAGAAAAGTTTCCTAACTGAGAATAATTTTCAAATAAAAGAAGAAATTAGCATCCGACAGTAAAAATCATTGTGTTTCATTTGATAAATAATTTCAAACGTGTATTTTCCCGAGGATTATGAAAAAAAAAATTGGATTAAAAAACCGTTTTGTTCAAATGTACGTGAAATTTCATCTCGTGAAGAAAAAAAAGAACAACTGACGGAAATTTCCTGTGATCGAACTCTTAACTGAAGATTTCAAAAATAACACACTTGTTAACTTTCGACCGAGAAAACGAACTTAAGGGCATTTCAGATAAAGCTATTAAATTTTTATTGCCTTTCTGCACAACCTATTTTTGTAAACAAAGATTTACTTCCATATTATATTTGAAAAATAAATACAGAACAAAGTTAAATTGTTATCCTAATTTACGGTTAAAACTAAATGAAATAAGACTAGACAAAAAGAAATTGATCTCTCTTAAACAGGCCCAAATTTCGTACTAAATTTTAGAATTGAATGTATTATAACTTAAATTTAGCTAATTAAAATGGTGACCAATTTTTAGTCTTAGTAGTTTTTATTTGTGCATATTTAATACATATAGACAAAAGGCTGTGCAAATGGCTATATATAAATTTCTATTGAGAAACTGAAAAATAGTAATTGTAAAATGTAGTAGTGGTACGAAAGGTTTTCAGTTTTTGTTTAGATGGTACGCGTTAGTCAAAAGGTTGAGAACAGCTGCTTTATATTATAAGAATTATAAGA
>KK120847.1:2782082-2796718 GCA_000611955.2 Stegodyphus mimosarum
ATATCCAGCTAATAAATCATGATGTATTATTATAGTAATTTCTTTATGTATATTTGCCTAATGCTGTCTATTTGCAAGTAAATAACTTAGTTAACCAGTTGTTTATTTACTTTTTAAAAATACTAAAATACTGAGTAATAATAACAACTTATATTTGCTCTCATAAAATTCAAAATAATAATTTTATATAAAATCTCCGCCAGCCTAAGGTTCTCTCCCTCTTTTATTATATATATTTCCTCTTAGCTCTTCACGTTTACATGGGATGTTCTTTTCAGTAAATTTATTTATGTATCACCATTTCATAGGTCAGCTAAAGAAAAATTCATAAAAAACGGAATTCCATAAAAACAAAGCTTTTACAAAATCAGCCTTAAGTTCAGGCCAGGGGAAGCCTCAAATTTTTATCTTTTGCTAATATCTTAAGTTCAGGCCAGGAGAAGCCCCAAATTTTTATCTTTTAACTTTTTAGACCTAAAAAGGTAGAAAAAGATGACCAAAAAAGGGGGGGGAAGAACAAAGTGGTATTATACAATTTTTGCGATAAATAAATTTCTATTGCACGCCTTCCACGCACGTGCTTATATTCCCACGTAGTTAACCCATACTTATTTCTGAATAAAGAGTTTCATCATTATTCAGAAAGTCGCCTCTTTTAGACACTTTTTTCGGTGGCCAAAAGTTCCAGTTACGTCACTAGCATAAGCGCATCTTTCTCTGCAACTCGGCCCATTATCAGTGGGCGAATGATAAAATCACTGAACATTGATAGTTTGACCTGTCAAAAGGGCCGATTGCATTGGTGTTTGCGTATTTAAATTATATGTAACGTGAACACGAGTCAGTTCGCTTAAAATGCCATCCACGAGGACAACTTTAATGTTAAGCAGATAACACACTCACGTGTTTTACCGTAAACTTCCCCTCCCTACCCGAAAAAAATATTTCTCAACAACTCGGTGATGGAGGTTAAAAGGTTGCCCGGAGGAACATAAATTAGAATTCGTTCGTATTTAATTCAGTCAACTGTTGAATAACGACCGATTTAATGTGAAACTGTAACTGGAGGAGTATGGAACAAACAATATTGCAGAAAGGCAAATCCATAAACTTATCCTAAAGACTTCACCTGAAGAACAAGCAAGCAGCTTATTAAAACAAAAGGAGGTTCCAAAATGCAATGACTACCAAATCCGTTATGCAGGTTTGAATTTTTCTTGGCTGAGGAGGCAAAAAGAATAGATTCACGAGCACAAGATAATCAAAAGTTTATAAAATCAAAACTGTACATAGCGGAGTTTAGCTATGTTATAGTTTAGCTATGTATAGAGAGTACTTGCTCCATCATTTATCTCAAAACTGGAATATAGCTTTTAATATTGTTGCGTGCGTACGGGTTCGTAATAGATTGAATGCACATGGCCTTGATGATAGGTAGATAAAATAAAATTTTATCGAAAGAATTCTGGAGCTTTCCACAAAAATAGTCGTACAACTCTTTACAATATCAGAGTAAAATACAATCAGCAGTTACACTTCAAACTACTATGAACATTAAACACAAGACAATGATAATCATATCTAAAGAGCAAAACTAACCGCAGATATCTCAATACTCCGACTCTCGCTGAACTAAACACTCACAACAAACAAGAGCAGATGCTCTCTCCAGTCTTATATAGTTTTCACCCGGCCGCTGAAATATTTCGAATACTTTCTGCTTTTCGAAATTAATGGAAGGCAAGCCGAATACGGTTACAAAACATCTGAAACCATCACAGATATTCAACTACAATACCTAAAACGGTGATACAGTGACCGGACCAAGTTGGCGACCTCTGACGACTAAAATTGCTAGCTCGCCAAATTAGTGAGACAGCCATTTTTGCCCCTGTTTTCGTATTTTCCAGCACAGCATCATCTCCAGATTTTCATGTTACATTACACAGAAGAATACAACAATTCCACGTAAAATTTTACCAAAATTATCCATATATGTACAAAATTCGTAACACTACGAAACCAAAAACTGAAGATGATAAACGATAATTTACGAATGCAAATGTTTTAATTGGCTCACGTTAAAAAAAAAAAAAAGGCTTTAAATTTTTATTTTAACGACGAAAAAGAAAAGAGCATTTATAATTTTTAAACACGCCAGCGTTTTGTTCCCTTCCGAAGCCTGGATAGAATTAAAGCATTTATAATTTTTTGGTTAATAATAATACATAATAATATGGATTTTGTTACAAATCTTCCGAATTTACCCAAATTTCTTCTGAAGTTAATAATCCACACCACCGTCCCAAGTTTATTGAAAAATAATCAAGGAAGGTGGTTTAGGGCGATAAATTATACAAACTACGATGCTTCTCCATTGGTTCGATAGCCTAAGATAAGGCCTGACCTTCTCCAAGCATCTACATTTTTGACAATTTTTTTCCGGTTTTTGGCCTTATGTGTCTATAAATAAATATTTTTGTACCGAAATGTCGTGTGCGGAGGGTTACTAAACCAGACATCCCCATCAATCTCGACTTCAATGCAACTGAAAACTTATGGGCACATTTACAAGAAAAATTTTTAAAAATCATGCCATACACAAAAGGTTTAGAAAAGACATTAAAGGAAGAAGGACTATACTTTAATTATTGTGAAAAATTAGTCCGTTCATCGGCAAACAGATTTTAAAAGTTGTTATAACAACAAATAGAGGCTTACCAATCAAATACTAATTTCATTTAAATAACTCAAATTAATTACAATTATGTTTAAGTTTGATCTTGAAGTAATTTTCATTGTTTGTTGAACTTTTATTTTTCAAAAATAAAAAAAATTAAATAACTCAAATTAATTATTACAATTATGTTCGAGTTTGATCTTGAAGTAATTTTCATTGTTTGTTAAACTTTTATTTTCCAAAAATGAAAAAAAAAATTTTTTTTTCTTTATCGTAAAAAAGTAGATTTCCAAGTTTTACTTCGATTCACTGTATTTCATACCGTTAAAATTTAAGGGCATGACTATCTAAAAAACTTATTGAAACTGGCTTTTTAATTTCTAGAATTATTATTCAAACTGTAAAATTGCTTTAAGATAATCTGAAATAACTTCAGCTGTCATTTTAAAATAACTTCTTACTTACTAGGACTTATTTTTCAAGTACAACCTCATTAAAACATAAAACGTGGCTAAGGAATTATCTCAATTAGAGCTTTGTGTGCAATGAATTTGGCCAGCCCTGAATACAGAAAGTACAGCGATTCCTTTCAAAACGCCCACCCGTTTAAATGTGATTTCGATTTTCTGTTACTTACATACTCTGACTCCTTTTTTCCTGGAAGTATCTAAGGCAATAGGAATAGTATCAATAATGTGATAGCATATCATGACTGCTCAATGAGAATCGTCTGAAGCAATCGAATTTCATCTCCTCGAGATGTCATTTTTTTTTTCTTTATTTTCTCATCTTATTAGTAACGGCACAAGAAAATCTTAAAACAAACAATTTGAGTTGATATTATATACAAGGATTCATCTTCAAAGCATAGCTCACACCTGAATTGAACCATTGAATCCAATAGAGCACGCGTGGGACATGCTTGGCCAACGAGTTGCAGCCCGCCAACCTCCACCTACATGTCTACCGGAACTTCGGAGAGCATTGCTTTTTGAGTGGTGTAATATCCCTCAAAATAAGATCGATAATTTGATAATCAGCATGCCTAGGCATTGTACGGACTGTATTGCATCGTCTGGGAGACATACAATGTATTAACAATCATACCAACCATGTAATATTGGTTTTTTGTAAATAGGTTTTTTTTTGTAATTTGCTCCAGGGAGAAAAAATCACTAATTTTTTTAATAATATCAAACATATAGCATCTTTTTTTGCTCTTTACCTTTTGTTTAATAAATAAGCTTTATAAATAAGGCAAATTTGTTTTGCTTCTAACTCTTCCTTTGCCTAATTTTGCATTATCCTTAATTTTTGGCCATGAGTGTATTTAAATCAATTGTTACGTTAAAACTGCGTACATAAATAAATTACGAACTTGTTTACAAGTTCATATTTAAACTAGCAAGAAAATTAGTCACCTGGATAATTGGAGTTCTGTATTCAGTCACATTAATATGCCAACAGTCAAGAGTCGAATTAAAAAAAAAAAAAATTGAAAACTAGATTTTAAATTACTCCCAAAAGGGTGTTTTTTACCGTTTTGTGTGTTACCTTTATTTATGAAATACTATAATCTTCGCACTTAAACAACATAAAATTCCACAACAATATCACAAAATACTTAAAAAAAGCACATCTTTAGAATTTCCGATAGAGAGTCTCACGTAATGGAGATAAAATTGTTTTATTCCCTACAGTATTGCCACTGCTCGCTTTGAAATTGTTTTTGTTTTTTAAATCAAAAATTCGCTAAAAGTTTTACGAAATATGAAATAGACAATAAAACAAATTCCAAATTCTGGCATCCAGATGCCCGTACTCAGGTGGTGGACTACGTCATTCAGAATTTGATTCTCTAGGTACCGTTGTTTTTTCACAAAGCCAGAAACATACATTCATACAGGTTTTTCATTGGCGGCAACAATTCGACGAGTGAAACGGATATATATACTGAACCGTCACAAAACTTCGCGTCAAGACTCGGCTAACTCTCGTTTTGGCTCAGAACACAAAATACACCGAAATAACTACGCCCGTAACACTAACACTTAAACTAATATGACAAGAAACACGACGAATAGAAATACTTGCGGTTTCTTCGTATACTTCGGGCAAAAATATTTAAAACCATTTTACACACTGCTTAGATAAGGAAGTATTTTTTTTTTCCTTTCTTTTTGTCACCACACTGAGAAATCCGCGTCTCATCAACATTTAAAATTTCAAAAATTCATAAGTATTAAAAAATTAAAACACGGCACACATATAACAGATACATACCAAAAAAAAAGAGTATCAGGCTAAAAAAAAATTATTATATATGAAACAAAAAGGAATTAGGGGTATTAAAGATGCTTTGCAAAAAATCCTCTTCGAATTTTTATTTTACATTTCGGTTTGTAATTTTTACTTTCTTTACTTTCTAATTATCACTTAGTTGACTGGAATTAACGCAGACTAAAAACTGTTATTTCTAGTTTTTAGTTAATTGCCATTTTTGATGGGAGTATTTCCATTTCATTCATTATCTATACATACGCGCAAGATATAACAAAATGCGATAGCTGATTTAAAAAATAATTGGCGATCTCGAAATTAAGATCCCCCTAAATTCATTCTTTCTCTCAAATTCGAGATCTTTCTATCGTTACGTAACGCTAAAACTAACCAATCATACATTAGCTTTACTTGTAACATCAAACTTGGTATAAATACCGCCGGCAGTTTAACCAATTTCCATAGTACGGAACGCGGAGGTGGCATCATTACTTATGTCAAAAGAAGCCTACATCATCAACTCAAACAAAATCTCTCTTTCTTTCGAAAGTAATTCTACAGAAGTTGATATCAATCATACCAAATTTATTAGTTTCAACTTTTATATTCCTCCGAATAATAGACCTACTGTCTCAACTTGAACATCTCCTGGACTCAAATTATCCTCGCCTTGGCAGTGGGGACTTTAATGCGAAGCATGAATGCTGGAACCCAGGTGCTAGCAACAGAAAGGTACTGAAATTTTTAACTTGATTCAAAGCAAAAACTACGTAATTCATGCTCCATATGAACCAACCCATGTTGGTTATCACTGCTCTTGACATTGACATTATTGACTTCTTTCTTTCAAATAATCTCAATTATAATTGTCAAGTCACTGTTATTTCAACTTTGTATTGGAATTACCAATTGGAATAAATATTCTCAAATTGTAACTGAAACTATTTCTGGAAATCCTCGCATTGACAACAATGAGGATAGTGATAAAGAGATATAACTTTTTACTAATTAATTGTATTAACAAGCTTTAAATTCTGTCACTAACAAATTCATCAGTAGTCATCCATTTCTCCCGCTTCTGAACAACATACGTCTACGGAAATGACTTTATATGCGTGGAAATAAAGACTATGATTTCGTCAAGCCTTCACCATCCGTCACAACCACTGCAAGTTGATTCCTCCCCTTCTATGCTTCAGAAATCTATCAAATCTAACTTACATTCCGCGAATATCACTCACTCTCTCACACACACACACACATATATATATATATATCAGTACCGCAGAATTTTTGATACATATACAGTGAACCCTCTTTACCACACACACTGCCAAACGATTAAGGTCTTCCGAGCAGATGCTTATTGCTGTTCATTAAATTAAATTAAATCTGTAACGACAAAATAGCAATATTTTATAACGAATGAAATGAAAGATACATTATTATTACTTTAAAATGAACAATTAAATTACTGCAGGCACAAAAAATTTTATTTTGGATACTACTCCTTTTCCATCATCTTCCTCCATCTCACACCTCCTTTGATCGCGTAAAAACAAAAATATTAAACTGTTCATTATTATTTTAGAATGGTTACATTTTGAATAAAATTTAAAGCAGGTATTAAAACATGTGATTATTTGGATAAATTATGAGCAGCGATTGCATTCAGCGTATCCCGGTTCCGATGCTTTTTACATGAACACATCTTTCATGTGAAATTTTCGCATGTAAAGAGCAATTGCGGACAGAACATTAAACAAGATGAGCTCTCGTATTTCACTTGCTTATTTAATTATTTATCATTAATTAGCTATTTTCATTTAATTAATTATTTACATTACTAATTAATTTCTTATTTGCCTTTCCTGGTAATTTTCCATAGGGTTCTGTTCCTTGCAGCCTTTAGAGGGCCCCGATACAAATTTTAGATGTTTATCCATGGTTTAAAGAGCACTTATAAAGGGAAGATTGTAATAATTTACATATTATTTCAATATTTCATCATTGCAATCATTAGATTTTAATTTGATACAGATGCAAGAAGTACAGCTAAAATTTTTGCCATCGGTATGTTACAAGCTATCAAAAGTATACTTCATTAACCTAATGATAAAAATAATATTTATGAATAACGAACTGCCCCAACAACCAATTAAAAAGGAATTGGCTTTCATATGTCCGAAACAGATTTTCCACTCCGTCGAATGGCAACATTGAAACCACAAAATAAAATGATACTTATGTAGCAAACAAAAACGATTAAGGGAAAACAATAACACTCTTCCAAGTTGTTAATTAAATAAGATAAACAAAAAATAATAATAAATCACTTACTTGAAACTATGTTGACAAAATATGGCTTCCAAAATCGGTTAATAATTAGTGTCTCAACAGTCAACTCCCCCGCCATTTCTACAGATGATCAGAATTCCAATTAAAGCACGATCATCGGCTGCCCTACCTTAAATTGACGGAAAGTAAAATAAGATTTTAAGTTAGCCAATCATATGCCCAAGGCTCGCCTTCTTTTATTTTTTTGCTTTGTCATCCCTTTCTGTAAGGAACCCAGCCTTCAAAGGGGAGGAATCGAATGACTTGTCAAAGGATGAGAGAGGGTGAGGGCCAAGTGAATCGTTATAAAGTTGCACATTCCTCCCCCTTTTCCCCTCCTCTTCTACGCGCTCGCATTGGAAACAAAATGTAAACAGTATTCGTTAGGAGGAATGGGAAAGTCCATCCCATTGATTGCGCTTATTTTATAGATTTATGGCAGTAACATAAACATTTCAAGTAACTTGCCATATGATTTTTTTAATGTCCCTAGGATGGGTTTAAAGTTCGTGATTCATAACTTGCTTAATGTTAACCTCTTTGCTAGGTTAGTTTATTCACTCAGCAACACATCGGACACATTTTTAGGTGCATGCATTTTTCTATAAGCAATGGTACGTTTTGTAGAATTATGGTGCTTAATATGAACTACAGTCAACTATCGATTAACTGAGAATGGACTAAAGGAATTGTCGATTAAGACCTACAGTTGTCTAAAAAAAGTTTATTTCGGAACGCTGTGACAACAAGCCCGTAGAATAAAACACAAAATTCTAACCGACTCTGTTGCACGAGTTTGAACTCAATAACGTTGTTTCAAGGTCATTGTTTTCTTCATTTGTATAACATAGTTCTGATGTATAACATACTTAACGATGTTTATTTTTCTGTTCTTTATAGCGCCTTATTTTTTATTTTGAATATTGATTTAATTTAACGTAACCAAATGAACTTATTCCCCAAATTAAAGTACTTCTTGAAAATACAAGAACATTGTTAACAGCTTTTTTCTGTTAATTATAGAATGGGTTATTCTTCTTTTGCTCCTTAGCGTAAACGGACGATTTGTGTTGATTCACTTTAAATGTCATACCCTGTAATTACGTAGTTACACTTTTCATTCGAATCTGTTGTCACTAGGTAAAATGTAAGTTTTTTTTTTTTCCAGATTTAATCTGTCTATTATTGGTTAACAAATAATGTCTTTAAAAAGAATAAATTCAATTCTTAAATTCTTTTAAACTTTTTAACATAATTAATTTAAATAAAAATGCATTTAATTTATGACACATCTAATTAAAAGCATTAAATATTTTTACAGAATTACGTTATATATTTTCTCCCTTTTCCAATGTACAGAAGATAAAATACTAGGAATTCCCAAACGTTTTCTTGCATGGAACCCTTTTAAAGCAGCATTTTCTTCATCGCCCCCACCCCATATATTAATCTCTGTTTCCCCTTTCTTTATACTATACAGTATATAACAAATCATAATGCAAATGTTTGATCATAAATAATTTAAAGATAACAATCAGATATAAACAAAAGTTTTGAAAAATGGCTTATTAGATTTATGCTTAATTTTTTTTAAATTATTATTATTATTATTTTTTTAATTTTACAGGTACAAACGAATTTTCGGAAACAAAATCACAGATTCTAACTGCACGAAAGTTCGATGCTAATTAACCATGTGATACTTGATTGAAGTTGGTGTATTGATGCGTTTTTTTCTTTATATTAGGTATAAAATTGCTTTACTGAATTTTGAAATCCACTTCGTTCCAAATGTGTGTGTGTGTGTGTGTGTGTGTGTGTGTGTGTGTGTGTGTGTGTGTGTGTGTGTGAGAGAATAAATAAATTGGCTGAGGAGATAATTTAGTAGAATTATTCGCTAGCATTCATAGTTTGCGCTGAAAATCCGACGAACTGTTGGCGTCTTACTAGATGTCTCTTTTGAAGAATTATAAAATCTTCATAATCCGAGCATATCATTTCTTTGTTGATCACTCTATTCAGATACATCTTATGGCATGGCAGAGCACAGTGGGAACAATCTGCACCCCACAATTTTAATTATGAAGCATTACATTTTTAATAATGAATAGAGCAGTTAAGCAAGAGATGTCCTTTTAGCTACCAAGCGTAGGCAACAAAAAGAGACTGCGTTCATACGTTGATACAAATGTGTTTATTCTGGGGTTCTACTACCTAAATAGTACTTCCCAACAATCTCAGCTAAACCCACAAAGGGCCTTATGATGAGAACGAACTGTGTAAAGTTCTGGAAACAACAGAACATGTCTTAGCCGGAGTATTTATAACTTCAGAGCATTTTGTTTTAGTCCTGCCCAGCGATTGGAAAAGATTTCTACCTCAATGCGGTTACTGCAAAGAAATTTCTGATGCCTTGAAGGGGTTATGCTGTAATTGAAAACTAAATTTAAATGTCTATGGTCAGTTTGTTCCAATTAAGTTTAATTAAATTTTCATCACATTTTTATATCATACTCATATATATATATATACATTAAATAATTTTAGTGTTTTTCCCTTATATTATTTTATATAATCTCTTCCTAACTATGTCATACTTTATACAAATAATTAATTATCAATTTTTAATCACTGGGATCTTTTTTACGCCGATTAATTGCCAGCGCATGTTCGGCTCTGGACCCTATCCCAGTGAACTCCATGATCATCACTGACCCCCTTTAAAATTTCATCCAATATCAGGGACTCAATACCGACCCCGTTGGGAACCCTTGCTGTAAACGTATATGCAACTAGTATCTTATAAAATGTTTCAGTATTCCACCTAGACCATCGCTTGATGATATCTACTAATAAAACATATTAAACTTTAAAAGAGCCCTTTTGGGTAATCATTAAAATCTGAATCCTTTCAGAATTTTTTATTTTCTTTTTAATTTTTATTTATTTATTTTCTCTTCCTTGCCTTCCAACTAACCGTGGAAGATATACATTAAATAGAATAAGCTAGCTCAGACATTTCATCGGCGCATATTTGAATCATCGGCTAGCGGTAATGCAAAAACCGGAATATCCCTTTCAAACACAGCTAGCGAAAATGCTACAACACGTGGTTGCCAGAAGGTCTAAAATAAAGATTCAGCTTAAATTTGCATTCTGGTGAGGAACACGGCAAGGAGAAGTTGTAGTAAAGATTTAAGTCATATTACGTGGTTAATTAACATAAGATACTTTACGTAATCTTGAAAGTTTAATTGAGCGTAGATTTACTTTTTAAGATTGTCAGCCCTCCATATTGTACTAAAAATCGTTAAGAGCTGAAATTGCTTGCTTTTGTGGAGACATTCAGTTCGATTGCATACATATCCGTAGTACTACAAAAGTCAGTTTAGTATTTCACCTGAAGTTACGCATTACTATTTTCACTATACGGGGGATAAAAATGCTTGTTACAGCAAAATAATGAATGTAATGAATCCGCTCTCTGATTAGCAATGATTCCAGAACATATTGTTTTTATGCAGAAGTTGTTGTTTTTCAGAGATGATGTTCGATACCGATGTTTATTTACGTTTTTAAGATCATTAAAGAAAGTAGTCATCAAGGGAGCTTTGACTACAGGTGCCAATCGGATGAAATTAACTAATTTTAGGATAATTAATTAATTTTAAATATAAATTAATTAATTTTAGGATAAATTAAAAAAAATGGAGATTAATATTTAATATGAGCGAGGTTTTGATCAGAATTCATTTGTTTCTGATTAGAATGAGAGGCATCTGGTAAGTATACTATTTAAGTACAGTAAAGAATAATTCGAAAAAATTAACAGTATATTCCCTATTTGCTTTCAGACACACCAGTAACCAGAAAAGAGCATACAAACCTCAGATGAAATCACTCAAATAAACGTGATTATTTTAATTAGCGGTAACTGTGCACATCTATATATACTGTTGTTAGTGCGATTTATTTTGTATTCAAAAGTGCAATTATTGCATATAGCAGTGGTCTGACTCTAGTTGCATGAGGGCCGAATGCATAAAGTAAAAGCGAAATTTTTATTTACTTATTTTTTAAGAAAAAGGAAAAACATTTTAATACTAAATTTTAAATTTCGCTTACTAAAAAATAAATAAACTTAAGAATAAATAATAAGAACCTATTCTCCCTCTTTTAGTTATCAGTTTCTAAAGCTCTTAATATTTTATTTTATTTTATTTATTTATTTATTTTATGATTATTTTTTATTTTTAAAAATTATTTTTATTAATTAATTTATTTTATTTGGGGGCTCTTAATAAGCAACCTAAACCAAAACCTTGTATTGGTGAGCCTCCGTAATGGATAATTGCGCACTTTTGCTTTTACCCTTGTTGCCGCTATGATGCTACTTCGCTTGCTTACCCTCTGTCAGTTATTGTCCATTGTTCTGAAAATATAATCTGTAAAAAATTGTGGGGTATATAGCGCACACGCAGTCATGATGTGAAATGAAAAAAAATATGTGCCCTCAAAATTAAAGGGTTTACTTCAGCTTATTGAACATCTACAGTAACTTGGAATAAAAAAAATTAATTTTAAAAGTAAAGGAAACGTTTTTGAAGGAAATTGGTAACTTCAGCGGAAATAATATACTTGGGTAAATGTTACTTCAGCGAAAACTGTATGGTAATAAAATCTGAAAGATTTCAGATTTTAAATTACGTCCAAAGGCGCATTTTTTTAACGTTTCATGTGTACCTTTTTTATTAAATATCATGTACTACGTATTCAAACCATAAAATTCAGTTCAAAATCAATATCGCAAAATCATTTTAAAATGAACATATCTCTTTAGAATTTCCGTAAGTCTCGTGCGCTGGAGATAAAAATGTTTTTTTTTTTCTTTTCCGTGCAGTGTTGCCATTGCTCGCTTTGAAATCATTTAGTTTGTTAATCAGAAATTCGTTGAAATGTTACAAAACATAAAATCGATAATAAAGCAAATTTCAAATTCAAAATTAGGGCTTCCCTATGCCCATATTCGCAGTAGGATTACGTCATTCAAAATTCGATGGCTCTAGGTTTTATCACAATGCGAGAAACATGCATACATTTATGCAGATTTTTCATTTTTTAAAATTTAATGCAGAGCGATAACATTTAGTGGCAACAATTTGAAAAGTGAAACGGGCATTCAGAGTGAATCGACGCAAAATCGCAAAACGAAAGTAATAGTCCTTCGGGACTAAATCCCTTTGGACTAATAAATTAGTTTTTTATTTTTATTTTATTAATAGATGTAATAACAGACTACACAAAAAGATTTTATGTGATATTTACTCTTTTTAATAATATTATATGTTTTGGTTCCTTATTGTATTGTAATTTTTATTATGTATATTTTTTGTTTCTAATGTTATAAATTATTATTTCAGTAGTGTTATTAATAATAGCTAATTATATCATTCGTTCCTTTATTTTATATTTTTATACAAAAAATTGTTTATATTTTTATAATTTATGCGCTTTTTGTGCAAATCTAATAAATATGGCAAAGAAACAACTGTGTTTTTGTACCTTTTTTTTGAAAAATTCCCACTACCAGTTCCGGTACAACGTTTGCAAAAGTACCAAAAACTGATAAGGTTTTTTTGGTCCAGTACTGCAGTATCAGTCTCCACTAAAGATTTCGAAATAGATTGTCTTCGTTTTCGTATTCCTTATGGTAACCTTGATTAACAAAAAACTCTCATTTCCGCGTGCAACGTGCGTTTGATTTTCAGTTTTATAAGAATGACAAAGAGAAGCATCGAAGGCAAAGAAATTATTCTATTAAATTCTACTTCTGCATCTGTATTGTACCACCTTTCTACTATGTTATAATTAATTTCAAGATGATGAAGTTACTCTAATTGTACGTGAAACAGCTAGTCATAGATTTCGTTGCTGCTATTGATCAGCCCAAGCAAGCTTTAACGTACTGTAATGACCATGGAGGTAAGTATAAAAGGAGAATGAAGCAGTGCTCCCAGGTTTTGGTCTCCAGATGGGGTGTTTCTTATCTACATTCAGGGCTTCCTTGACAGCGCTTTGATAGTATTTCCACACACGACAGTTCTATATAAATCGAAAGGCGGGACACTTCCACATAAAAGAAACATTCATTGTTGGATTGATAGTAGAAAAGTTTAGTGACATTTAAATAAAAATCACATCTTGGTTGTTTTTCGATAACTTCCAACAGCGATTTTGCGGTACCTTTAAAACTGTATACGTCTTTCGATAGAGTATTCGCCACTTTCATTTTGTGTTCCAAATACCAAAATGTTTTATAAAATACGTGTTTTCAGGTTTTGTCATTCACGTATTGTCATTTTATTTTTATATTACTAAAAAATAATTGCTTTGGATTTACAATTTGGGTTAACTAAAAAATTTAAAAAGTAAAGTTCTGTCTCTCTTTTTTTTTTAATTTTATTTAGCAACACGTTTAACTGATGACTAAATGCACTACAAAATTAATGAAAAATATTTGCTATTCAGTACAATATACTTGAGGAGTGGTTTGCTATCTTTGAAAGAGTTTCAAAACTTAAAAAAAAAAAAAGCATCATCAATGTTATTAATCGGTATATCAATATACTTCTGGATTACGTCATATGAAAATTTCAGGTATATGTGAATTTAGACAATTAGTTGTTTTAACTGTTTCAAAAAATGAAGCCATATTATGCAGAGTAAGGCAATCAACACTGAGATCTGCTGACAGTGCAGTTAATATTTAAATGTGAAATGGATAGTTATTATTTATTATATTATCAGAGAACTATTAAACTGGGTAAAATCGCTAAAAGAGGTACTGAATGCGCTGCCAAAATATATTCGCTAGAAAATTTGAATTTGATAATGAATAGATCCTAAAACGTGTTTTAAGTCAAAAGTTTGAAACTTGATGGCTTACTTCCTACCTCCATGGTGGTGACAGCTGGGGAGTAATCTTACACCATATAAAGGGGGGAAATGTTTGTGAGTGAAAGGCAGTAAAAATTCCTAAGTAGATCTTACACGCTCAGCATGCTACTCCAGCGTAAAAAACCGCAAATTGCTTAGCAGGTGTCAAAACGGAAAAACAAGGTCGGGTACATAAATGGAAGGTTTTCGTTATCACTGAGAAAGATCGATATCGTACTCAGGCAGTAAATTAACCACCCCAGTGGTCAAGACCCAGGGTCCGTACAGTGACAGTCGTCCTCCGTCAAACTTCAGCCTGGAAACAAAATAATGATCCTGTTAACAACAGCTGCAAGGAAAATGAAAACCTCGTTTTTTTTTTTTTTTTTTTTTTTTTTTTTTT
>KK120847.1:2802098-2815995 GCA_000611955.2 Stegodyphus mimosarum
CTGTTATATCCTATATTTATTCCTTTTGGATTCTTAAAGACCTGTTCAGAAAGTTCATCTTGCTCCTACAGTGTTCTCACTTGTTAAAAAGACACAGATATTTCTTTCTTTTCGATTTTATGTAGATATTAATGAAGTATTGAAATTGATGAACACTTATCTTTTCGTTTCCAGTATTTGCTGTTATTTTATGCTGTCTTGTTATCTTGCTTCGTCATGGATATCGACTTTTAACACTTATCTTTTCGTTTCCAGTATTTGCTGTTATTTTATGCTGTCTTGTTATCTTGCTTCGTCATGGATATCGACTTTTAACAGCAGATGAACTCAGTTCAAGTTACGTTACATATACTTCATGCAAACTGCTTTATTTTGAATTTCTTATATGTGTAGTCATTGTGTCTGAATCGATAGTAAACGAAACTTCTGAAGAAGCAAGCATCGTTTTACAATCTTTGCCAAGTCGGTTTCCTAACCAATACGTAGAACTAAAGAGTCTTCTTTAGTTCTTTAGTTCGTACGTAGAGCTAAAGAGTCTTCTTTAGTTCTTTAGTTCGTACGTAGAACTAAAGAGTCTTCTTTAGTTCTACGTACTAAAGAGAGAGACGACTTTCAATGCGACCGACTGTATTAAAACTGTGGAATATGTATTCAATTTATAGTTCTTTTATAACCACAACCTTTGGTAATAAATTTCGTTATTCGTTGCTTGTGCTTTTAATATTTGTGATAACGAATAACAAAATTTAGTAATCGAATCACATTGTCGAAAGTATAAAATGTTATCTTTATATATTTTTCAAGGTCGCTTTTGTTACTTGTGATATAAAACTGTAGATGAATTTTGTAAAGAGAACTGTTTAATTTTGTTTCCATTAAACTCTATATGATAAATTATTTTTCTCCTTCTAGTTCATCATTTTATGAATTTTAAAATAATAATAAAAGCTTTTACGAAATAAGCTGTAAGGTATTTCTCCTGCCTTCTATCATGCCTTCGTGGTGCAATGGTCATCCCGCTCGGCGCGTGTTCGAGAGGTCCGAGGTTTGAGTCCCTGTTCGGGGGCCACTGTAGAGTCATTAAGTTATTTCGAAGCAGGAGACAGTATATCAGAGGCAGGAGCTCTCAGTCCCAGCTTAAAAACCATACAAAGTCTTTCACTCCCACCTCTAAAGGATGCCCGAGGGGGCGCCACTCTCCCCCTCGAGTTAACCAGCAAAATCAGCACCATGTACCGTCCCCACATCGAAGATCACGGACAAGACAGTATTAGTGCGTACGATCACTGCCAAGCCTGAACCTACCACCGAATATACGATGGCTCTAGTCCTGTGAAGACTGTTTATCTACCCCACTGATCGAGGCTGTCTCGCCAGTTTCTTATAAGGTCCATGCCATTTCCTCTCTCGTGTTAAGACCTTATCTTTCCAGACGGTGTCGCCAGTGGTCAGTTCCGGAAATTCGTCTTCGAGGAGCTAACAATTGCCCCCCCCCGCCCGAAGCAAGAGACATGAAGAATGAGCAATGCCCTCGCTGGGATTCGAACCTCGGACCTCTCGAATACTTGCTGAGCGTGTACTGACCTTTACCCCACGAAGACGGGAGAAATACTTTATAAAGCTATTATTATTATTATTATTATTATTGTTGTTACTATTATTATTATTTTATAAAAACTGCACTGCATGCAGAAATTTAGTAGGATGCTTATTAGGAGGACAATACTAATATTTCCCTTTGAGGAAACCAATCATTCGTATTACTTGGCAACTCGTTACTCCTAATGGAATACGATTTTGAATATACTGAGTTTTACTCAAGGCGCTTTAAAAAATACAGGAAAGAGGAATAACTCAGATCTATTAACAGAAAAATACTATTAAAATGTTACTTGTATTTTCAAACACTTTAATTTGAAGAATAAGTTTATTCGGTTATGCAAATTAAATCAGTATTCAAAACAAAACAAAACAAAAAATAAATAACTTTTTCGTCTATATTACTCTTTTGTCTCGATAGGCGTTGATTTGACACAGAAGATTTACATTTACGATCGAACAATTTACTTTTAATGAAAGATTTAACGATGTTAAAAACAACTTATGAACACTATGATATCTTCTACTATAACGGCTGTTATTCTTTCTTTCCCTTTTCTACTTTCCGCTGACAGTTTTTGTTCTTTGTTCATAGTTTCTGACAGTAATTTTTACATCGCTCATCGGCCTACTAGCCAAGCGGTAAAGTCGCTAAACTGTGGGAGTGAACCAGGGTTCGAGTTTCGGCGAACGGAATGGCTGCATGGGCATTTTCGTGGCTTTCCTTATGTGTAAAGTTGATATGAGCCAGTTTCCCTCAGGAAGTCCTCCACGGAGGGTGAGCTTTGTCATAATCATATATCCGTGGTTCCAGTCCCTGCGAGGGCATTGCCCATTTTTCATTTCACCTGTTTTCAAAAATACCTAATGTCTTTTCAGAGGCGTCCGAACTAAAAAATGGTGGTGGATGATGATTCTCCACCACCAGGAGTTGGCGATAGGGTCCCCTAATTCCCAGTCGCCCTTTAAAAGAGGAAGTATATAAGGTATTTCTGCTGCCTTCTCTGCATGCCTACGTGGTGTAATGATCAGCACACTCGACGCGTATTCAAAAGGTCCGTGGTTCGAGTCCCGGCGAGAGCATTGTTCGTTTTTCAAGTCTTCTGCTTCAAAATAACCTAATGTCTCTACACTATAAACCATCGTTCTTTTTTAATAAACAAGCTGAAACTGTTTGTAAAGTAGGGCTGTTAAAATCGAGTTTTCAATTATAATTATGATGCAGATCTTCCTAAAAGTTATCTGATGAGTATATTATAAACCTTGCCAGTAAGATGCATTATGAATAATATTAGTCAGAAATACAATTAAAAAGTAAAATAAAGATATAACTTGTCAAAAGGTGCGAAAGTTCCTTTTAAATAACTCAACTAATATCACATCGACCTATATTATAGTTTTAATTTAAAAAATAAATGACCGACTAACGCTACACCGACAGCAAGCCTCGAATTGGTAATTTGCCAGATCATGCACGTGATAATATCATATTTACACATTCTGGAACGACAGCAGCCCATGAAGTAACAGTCGGTCACACACACATACACAAAAAAAGGGGGAGAACTAAACTACAAACACTTCTACAGACCTATCCCAAAACACAGTTTATTAGCCTGCAGCTCTTAATTCCTAGCATTATAAACCTGCAACTGTAAAAGTACTTAACTTGTTTGAACGAAACGGTAAAAGTGTAGGCGTAATGAGCTTGTAAATAATGAGCATGAGGTACGCATTTAGCATACGCATTAGTGGTCACTGTATAAAACTGAGTCATCCTTACGCGTTCTAAACGTCATAAAAAATGTTTACCATCATTGGGCATATGGCATAATGAGAAATTATGACGTCTTCAAGGTTTAGAGCAATGGTATACTTTATTTACATTCGTTTTCCCACACACGTGTACGGCAACAAATCAGAGATAATGTTGAGAGTGAGCGTATGTTTAGTTTTTCTGTCAAAAACATTGGATAAAAGAGAATTATTTCTAAGATACTCAGTCTGAAGGCACAGCGCACGTGCTTCTAAAATCAAGCTTTGAAACAGAATTTATGAGCATAAAGTCCTGGATTTTAATATATTCAGTTTTCTGGAAAACATGAAACAGCTCGATAAACAATTTCCAGGGCTTCTTTTCTTTGTTTTATTTTTAACTTAGCGTTTTGAAATTTACATGGGTGTTGTGAGGCAGAAATATGCAGCAAAGAATACGATCGAACAATTTCCTAGTATCTTTTTTTTTTTTCTTAATCGCTTAAAGGAAATCTCTTCTAAGCATATGTAATTAATGCTTTTTGTAAGTGGATTTGGCGTGTGGTAAAATTTTTGAAGGAAAGGGATATAGCTTTGCAAGCCTCGTGCACAAATAATCCAATGAAATAAAATCCATAATTTATTTTGAATAATCTCTTCTTTTTTAGGCAAGCGTCTTCAACAACGTCTTAGCAAGTTTTTTCGTGTCATTTGCCACTGCGATTTTTAAGAATTCATCTGAATAAGTATTTTGAATTCCTGGGGTATTCGTTCTTAAGTAGTCTAATTGTAAGCGTTTTGCTAAAAATTATTTTCATTGAAGTGGAATCGAAAAGATTAAACTTTTTGAAAAATTTTGTGATTTTTATACTTTTAAAACTTTTTTTTAAATTTTAGTTTTTGGAAACTTTGAGGGTAATTCTTGCAGATAACAGACTGTAATGCAGAATTTCAGATCACAATCTATTTTGTTTTTCTGTGCGGATAAGTAACTGATATAATAATTTTTGGCTATTAGATGTAAAAATAAACATCCATATCCATAATTAAAGTTATTAAGACACCGACAGCAATAAGAAGAATGACTTCGTAAGTTCAACTTGTGAAATAATTTGAAAGATCTATTCGACATCCTTTTTGATGGGAAACGATTAAATAAAAAGTTTATGTACAGTTACAAAAACTGTATATTACGCAAAATTCGAATAGCGAGGGAAAGCATTCAAAAGACTGCATGGTAGCGTTGTTAAAAATTATATTTCCACGAGACTGGATTAAATTATCTTTCTAAATATTTTGAAGAAACAATATTTTCAAAATTAAATATGCGAGAATATGGCACCAGCGACTGAGCAGTGAAGTCACTTAGCACTAATAGTTCGTCCCGGTGTGGCAAGGTAGCAAATACGTTCTTTGTCTGGTTTCATCCTGGTTCCGAATGCAATGGTGCCTCTTTCACACCAGAGAAGAAATCATGTTGAAACAAGGTACCTTTTATAATTATTCCGCTTTCGCCCTCGAAGGCCACTCCAACGGTTCCAGGGATAAAAGAAGTCTTTCACCTAGGTCGGAATGTGGACATCTTTGTTATGTACCAGTGGAGAATTTCTATGGAGGTAACGACACTGTGAGTTAAAAAAATTTTTGGAAGCGAGAAAAGAAGGTGGTTTGTTGAGAGCTGCTACGATCTTCCTGTTGGGGCTTTGTGCATTTTTGCTAGCTAGAACTATGACTCCTCGTGTTTGCTGTTGATCGCGCACATTCCTGTTTAATAAGTTTCTGAAATTAGGTATTAAAATTCATGTTATTGTCAAAACTTTAGTTAGAAGTTTATTTAGAACAGGGTCTCTAGGTAGCGGATTCGGCTACTAAACCACATCGAGTTCAAATTCCGAGGAATGGGCTGGTCGCAAGGGAGGTTTCATAGTTTTCCACATGTGAAGCATAAAACACGCATGAACCAGTTTCCCTTTAATTAGTCCTATATGAAAGAATCCACGTTTTATACCCAGATAGCTTCAACATGCTTTGCCATAATCTAATAATTCGAGACTGCATTTTAGTTATTAAAATTTTCATCATTTTAATACAAAATGCGAAGCTGCCAGCTGAACCTGCTGGCTGAAAAGGCATTCTCACAGTCTTCCACATATGTAATGTGAGTATATGTTATTAATATGCGTAAAGAATTTATTTATTTACGGCTTTTCAAGCGCTGAGTTCCAGCTTAAATGCAGTTAGTGTCTGATTTGTTGACATGCGACGAAAAATTCAAAAGTGCTTTCATAGTGAATGAACAAAAGTAAATCGTTAAAAAGGTGTAAATGAGAACTAGTCGGTGTCAGATTGGCTGAAAGTGACACTTGCGTAAAAAATGCTCTCCTCACTTAAGGAAACAGGTGCAAGTAAATGCGTACCTTCCAGCCTCAGCCCAGACATAGCGGTTTTCTTATCTTCAAGCTATCCCTATGCTAACTGTTCCCGAATACCCGGTTTTTTACCGCCATTTATTTGCAGATTTAGCAGCGATAAATACTGTTGCGAATTTTCGTATATATGTAAAAAATATTAGTGAAATTATGTGTAAAATCGTGGTACATTTTGTAAAATGTAACATGAAATGCTTGCAAGAGACGATGCTTTGCCAGAAAATAAGATTACAGGGGCAAATCTCTTTAACATTGAGGTAAATGGCTGACTCGCTAAATTGGCGAGATATCGCCAAAATAGCGATGGTTTTGGTGACTAATCTTTGTCTGCAAATTTGGCAAGAAATCGCTTAAAATGATCATCAGCTTGGCGACTTTGCGACCATTTGGCAACATTTGGGTCCGGTCCCTGTATAGCTGTAATTGGTACTCTAATTGAATAACTGTAATTTATTCCTATAGGTAACTGCAACCTTATCCGGTCTTCATATGCTTTCCAGTAATTTCGAGAAGTGGAAGACACTAGAGATTTCTCGGCAGCCGGGGGAAAATTATATAAGCCCGAAGACAGCAACAGTTCTCAGTTTCTCAGCTGATAGTCAAATACGGATCATTGAGATATCTCCCTGTAAGCTTCGCTCTTTAGATGCGGTTTGCATTGCCTTGTGTTTAACGTTCTTAGCAGTTTGAAGTGTAACTACTGATTGTGCTATGTGATACTGAGAACAGCTGTACAAGTATTTTTATGGAAAATTCCAGAACTATAAAGTGTTCCTCTTGGTAAAATAAATTTTACCAAGCTATCATTGGTTCTGTGTGCATTCATTCCATTAGGAACCCGTAAGCACGCAGCAATATATTTATCGGAGAATAGAGATGCTATTAGTTATGATTCATGCATTGATCATATATGATGTTAAGGAGATTGAATTAGTCAAAATAGGTACCCTGAGCTATCTCAAGCTACCTAAATGGACATTTCCACCACCTCAAAACATATATGATCAAAACTCACGAATACGTCTAATTTTTTATATATCTAATAAATGGCAAAGCACTTAAGGGCTATCTGCCTAAAGTACTGAGGAGAGGTAAAGGGAAACAGGCTCATATTAGTATATTCGTTTCAAGCCAAGAAAAAATCATTATCACCTATAGATGATAAATGTTTTATTTTAGAAGATGGAATTCACACGAGAGAGTTAGGCCATTCTAAAAATTTTGTCATCAGTAAATAACAGAAGAATTCAGCAGCTTGGGATCTTACACTGAAACTCTTAAACTGGGTGAAGTAAATGCAAGGAAACATAAACTGATATTTTTGAAACACGTCCTGTTAAAACATTCAGATTTAACAATAGTTAACTTAGCAGTAGATTTAGTAGATGATGAAAAAAGAAGTTATTGTCTTAAAAAGTGTTATGGTATGTGCGTCACATATTCTCATTTTGTGCGCAACCGCTGATGCCAGAAAAATAATAGAATACCCAATTACTGAATTTTCATTTATTCATCAAGAAGTCTTGAAGAAATGTTATATTTTATGGATAATTACAAAGCGTCCAAAATATGCTGAGATAATGCATGATATACTAAGGGAATTCTAAACACAAAAAGAAAACGATCGAGCTTCGCAACCATACTGAGATTCGGAATTTGATTACATCGAATAATTCACAAACTGCGGAAAACCCATTACGGATGATTTAGATATTATTACGAAATGCCCAGCTGCGGTAGGATGGTTGCCAGAAAGTGGCAGGAAAAAGCAGGGTTGCCAGATTTGGCGCGAAATCACCCATTTGGTGACAAAATAGGCGATATTCCATAGACGGAGCGAGAACATACTAGAACGCATTCTTAGAGGTTTCCTCGAGAATGTTCTCGAAGGTAGGTTAAAAGCTATATATACACTGCCTGTACGCGGAGTAGAAGAGTATCTTGAGTTCAGTAGTAAAGTAGTAGAATTCAGATCTTATCTTCAGAACGATCGACCAAGTCAGGAGCTGTATTTTTAGTGCTTTGCTGTGAAGCTCTCTTCACCGTTATACCGTTGTCTTCACCGGCTGCGTAGCTGATTGTCTCATCGTATTCATTGTCGTTTCCCGACGACTGTAAACGTGTCTTTGGAACTGTCCTGTGTAATACTGGCAAATAATGTGTTTGGATTCTTCATCAAGTGTTATCATGAATTACTCCAAATCCACGAAGCCATAGAACGCAACAATATCATTCAAGGATTCAGCTTCAGCTACCAACTGTCTTGCGTTTGAAAAACAAGTTACAACACTTTATGAGATTCTTTTACTGTAAGTTGCTAGATGACGTATATCTTGAACGTGTACACAGAAGATTTGAAGACTATTTGAAAGTTTCGATGCCACAAGCAGAAAACGTTGCCATAGCAACTATGTCTTATCCTCGATTTAATAGATTTAGATGGCTGTCATGCGCAGGTCATTCTCAATATGCAGATCTTAAACATCTGCTCTTAATAACTATATCAAAAAGAAATAACTCCAAATGTAAAGCTCAAGTGACAAATCTTTGAATAAATGAAAAGATCAATTTTTTCACGTTGACTTTTGATTCTGAAAGCGAAAGCTAAAACAGTCATAATCAGCCCAGAACAAAAGCTGAATTTATAATTGAACATTACACAGGTGAAGAAAGCAAAGATATGAATTTGTTGGGTGCTATTCAGAAAAAAAAAAGGGAGATTTAATAAAATATAATACTCCATTGCCTTCTTTCAGTGCTGCCAAAAGCTTGCTTTTGTATTCTACGACTACAAATTGTCTTAAAGCAAAGAAGCTTTTAGATGATATCCAGGAGCGTGTACTTTAAAGGCTAATCTGAATTAAAATGAAAGAATCAATGCGAGAAATACAACTGATAATTAAAAATAAATACTTCTGTAATTTATACGAGCTAGTTACATACCAGTGAAAAAGACAAATATAAATACAAATACTCAAATTAATACATAGTATACGTGTAAAAAGGTAACACATTAATGAATGTAGCCTTCGACACCTTATTGTAAGGTATTTGATATATAGTTTACAGCTGTAAACGCTTAAACCTTTCTTAATAAACAATCAAAAAATATATTTCCAAACATGTTTTGCACTTATATTTGAATATAAGGATCAAGTTCATGTTAAAAGGTTTATATATTAAAAATTTAAATAATCTCCTACGAAATCTATATGTTGACGGTCAAGAAGAGCGTGCCGGGAAAACAAAAAAGGGAACAGTGTTATATTTCTTTTTCTATTCCATCAATCAACAAAATTCAAACTGCTTTCTTTATGCTCTGAAGATATGACTTTGGACATCTAACAGATTTATGATACATAACATTGTGTTAACATATATATTTGACACAAAATCGGACTTGCCTAAAAATATAAAATATGCCTGAAATTTGGAAAATTTTTAAAATTCATATTACATTCTAATACCTCAAAGAAGTTTGTATCATTAAAAACTTGAAAAAATTAAAAGTGTAAAATCTCATTAAAATTAAAATGATACATACACTGGTACGAATTTTGTATATATTGTTACGAATTCTGTGCATAGATAGATGATTTTAGTGCAATTGTATTTGAAACTGTCGCTTTTCTTTTGTATAATATAACATGAAAATCTAAAGGAGCGAAGCTTGCCGGAAACGTAGGAATACAGGGGCAAGTCTATTTAACATTAAATAAATGGCTGTTTCGTTGATTTAAGGAGAAATCGCCAAAAATCACCAAACTTGGCGATCATTTGGAGACATTTTGGTCCATCGTAGTCCGTAATAGGCATAGTAATTGAATAACTGTAACTGATGTTCTGTGTAACTGCAACCGTAATTCGGCCCTCATATACCTTCCAGTAATTTCGAAAAGCAGAAAATACTAGAAATATCTCGGCGGCCGGGTGAAAATTATATAAGATTGGAGAGAGGATCTGCGTCAGTTGTTGTTGTGAGCTGTTAGTTCCTATTAATTACAACAAAGCTGCAAATGATCACAAAAATTAACAGTTGGATACATTACAAATTAAATGTATATTAAATTACATCAATTCGGTATGCCAGGGGTTCCCAAACGTTTTCAGTTGGAGGCGCACTCACAGGTTTAGTACTTTGTCACGGCGTCCTAATCGTGTTCAACGAAGTGTTGTACAAGGTTTGCGCTTTACAACCTGCTTACTACATAGTGTCATAGCAAATCACAGCACTTCATTAAATACGACTGTATGTTGACACTAGTGACCAGGCACAGAAATGAAAACAATTGCAATCTGATGCTCATATAGGTATATATTGAACTGATACACAAAAATATTATATTATTACCAATTAAGAAAAATCGGAAATAGTCAATGGAACGAGTGAGCCTGCTGATCTCCACAAAGTTTTTCAAAGCGAGGACTTGACACTGCCACTCTCTTTTTTTGCTCCACGTTGATCTTTGAACGATATTTGCTCCTTATTACAGCTACAGCCCAAAATCCGTTTTCACATAAATATGATGTTGCAAAAAGGAATGAGAATCCTTAAAGCTTTTGAACTTAAGAGTTGGATATTCATTATTCATTTTTTATGATTATCCAAAACTCCACCAAATCGGAATAAATGAGTTTTGTTTTAAGGCTATTGTCGCAAGAGAGTTCAATGAATTTCTCTTTTTCTTGTGAAGTGAATTCTGGTGGAGCTTGAGCATGGGAAGGATTTTGGATCCATGAGTATTTATCGATATTTTCTTCTGCAAAGAACTTTGCAAATCATTCAATGAGCTTCGAAACGTGTTCCGTGAAAAGAGATAGCAATTTTTGAGAGAAAACGAACTCACAAGAGGGCGCGTATTTACGCAATCCGGGGAAACAATCTTGACCGCCATCTTCATAATTTTTTCTTATCCTTAACTGCAATTTTCTTCTAAACGAAGCAGTCTTCTCCAATAGTTTTAAGATGTGCATATTATTGCCTTATAGAGACAGATTCAAGGCATTCAGTTAGTCAAATATATCGCACAAATATGCCAGTGTTAGTAAAAAGTCTGGTTCGGCAAAGTACCTGGAGTTAGTATGTTCTTCCTCTTGCCGAAAAGTGTGAATTTCTGTATGTACCTCGAATGCGCGGGATAAGACATTTCCACGTGAAAGCCATCACGAACTGCAGTAATATAGCAGAGTTGTATGTTCAGTTCCCATGTCCATGCAAAATGTTTTGAACAGTTTGGCTTTCAGCGGCCTAGTTTTTATGTATACTACGTCTATGTTACGCTTCAATAATAAATACAATTCGCATCTCTTCGACTTCAATGCAAATGCTTCCCTACGGATGATGAAATGGGTCCACATATCATGCGTAGCTTTACTGCGAATCTTCCATACCTGCCAAACATTGATCGAGCACCGTCAGTACACACACCGATGCACTATTCCCAAATCTAAATCACTTTCTGTTATAAACTTGTCAAGAATTTTAAATAAGTTTTGGGCCTTTGCGCCTTCACTAATACTTTGACAGAAAATGTCTTCAATAACTACATTATCATCTAGAAACCGTTACGTAACAAATAAGGTATGCACCTTTAATATTGCCAGTAGCCTTAAAGTTGTAGACCAAATTCCTTGCCTTTCATTTTCTCTATTAAGTGGTCATTGAGATCCTCGTCTATATGAAGGATACTTCGACTAATATTGTTGTTAGATAAAGGTACCTTTGCAATTAATTTTCCCGCCGATTCTCCTACCATAATATTAATAAGCCGGTAAAATAAGCTCTTCTGCGATGGTGTGAGGTTTCTTGCACTTCGCCACTCTCTATGCCACTTTGAAAAATGCTAGCAGTGTAATTACAATTACAGTGGTCAGTTACATTTACATTGCAATGCAGTTATTAATAAATTATATTAAAACTGAATCATGAACTTTAACAGAAGTGACGTTTAATACTAATGCTTATTTGTGTTCTTAGAAATACTGGTGACTTTACAAGGTGATTTTTCTTAACCGAATTCACCAGAAAACAGTTCGCCGTATATTGCATTTCAAAATGAATTTTGTTATGACATTTATTAATAACTGGGTTCTAGTTCGATCAGCATTATCTTTGGTGTCGATTTCCTCTGAAAAAAAACTCAGCATAATAATAATTTGTAATTGAAATTAGCCCTGAACAAAGATTGAATTTTAGCAGTTATTAACGTATAAGCCGAAGGGTAATTCTTGCATAAATTTAAAAATTTATATTTTTTCGAAAATTACTAAATTTTATGATTTGAAATTAAAAAAAAAGTCATTTCATGTTACACAATAACATTTTAGTACAACTTCCGTTGTATTAACACTTTTGTCATGAAAATTCGCGAGAGAAAATCATTCTCTAAAAAACTAAAATATCGTAAATGAAACTGTCCGTTTCATTTACGATAGACAAACACAATTAGTGAATATTACAAGCATATGAAGCTACACGAATTTTTATACGAATAATGTTCACATTAGTAAAAAGCTGCATGATCGAAAAACATAAATATGAGAAGCTGCTGTCATTTTTTAAATGCTAAATTGCAGTTCAAATGGAATTGCTCTTTCCGTTTAGTTTAAAGCATCGTCAGTACAGTTACCATCATACCACGAATGATTAACATATTTTGCCATTTACAAAGCTTTAAATCTTCACAATCACTGTGAATTCATCGATAGTTATAGTATCAGAAATTGTGGAATAGTAATCTATTTGACGATGACGTTTCATTTTCTGTCATCATCTAACAAGATTACTGTTTCCAAATTCCCGTTTTATTTCCTGATTTATTTATTTCGTTAATTTTTATAGAATAAAAAAAATATTTTGAATAGTATTATATTCTGAATACATTAATTCAGATTTTTAATAATTTACCTAAGGCTCTATTAAATTAAATCCTAAATAAGGCAGGAATGATACATCAAAGCTGTAAAGAATATTGTACTCATATTAATCAAGAAATATTTCCACAATACTTCCACAGATGTTTGAGACAACAAATATTTTCTGAACAAATAAACCAGACCTCTTACATAAGGTGGAAACTTCGAGGAGGGGGGAAAGTAACACATAACTCCGTCAAGGCCAAGTAAGTTAAATTTCTGTTACAGTAACGCTGCACTTTGTCTATCGCCACATTTGTATTTTCGCGAAGTGATTCTTGCATATTTGAGTGCATTTCCCCATCCAGATGCACACAAACAGCCGCTTCTGAATACAAGAAACAAGCGTAGACGTATACATACGCATCACCACCTGCAGGGTACCAACCTCTTTCAGTAAATTTATTACCTTTAAAGTGCAGCTGAGGAGGTCCAGGCTTGTTAATTGGGCAGGACTCGGGAATCTGTTGCCAGGGTGGTTATTTAACTTATGTGCGCGAACTACTCCCACTAGGGAAATAAAAAGGACCGCAATTCTCTCCTCTCTCTCTGAGCGACGACAGATGAAGCTGCGCTGCTCGTCTCCACACGGTGAATCATCTTCACCCCTCTTTTTCTCCCCGACCTGAAGTCACCGTCCCCTGGACACAATACAAATCACGCTCATCACTCTCAAGTGCCGTTTTTACAGCAATATTTCAACTGAGCTGGTAACGTCGCGCTAACCAGCATAAATTCAATATTGGTATTAGTCCTTCCCTCTCCGTTAGTGAAGTGTTAAATGGCTCATACGCAGCTTAACCTGGCTTTGCGATTTTAAAAAAGAAGTTTATTACAGAACGATAGAAAAATTATTATCAACCACTTGTATATCTCACGACAATCTAACCTGAGAACACGTACAAGTTTAGAATGACCTTTCCACAACTTTCACCTTTTTCTTCTAGTTATCTATACCAAACTAACCGCGGATGTTCAATTCCTCCAAATCCGATACTTCGGCGACTGCTTGCCAAACCCAGCGTGTTTAATTAACAGTCTTTATGCGATGAAACTGCAGTTGAACTTGATAGTTATTTGTAGGTTAAAAGGTAGGGCGTCCTAGTCATTTTCTTAATTAATATGAAATTTTTCAGTAACATCTAAATGTGACATATAGGAATTAGACAGACATTTAAAAATCGAACCGTCACTTGTAA
>KK120847.1:2825389-2866742 GCA_000611955.2 Stegodyphus mimosarum
TTTTTTTTTTTTTTTTTTTTTTTATGAATTAGGACAGGAAGGCAATCCGGAAAAACCTGTTTGGAAATTTATTAGGTTATAATAAAGTATTAAACAGATTGTAAAGTAAGAGATATTGCAAAAATAATACAACGAAGTCGTTCCACTACACACGATACAAACAAGCAATTTAAGGCAGTAAACGCCATTGAAAATAAATGAAAACCGAGCAAACGGAATATTTATGCAGATTATGAAGAGTGTTCGATCGTACAAGAAGTAAAGCTAAGCCCAAAATTAAGTGCTTCTAAATTGGCTGAGGGAATAGAAAAGCATTTTGGAAAAAAAGCTAATCCAGAAACAAGAAGAATTATTGAATTATCAGTGAATGAGTTGCTGAGAAAAATATTATTCTAGAGCAAGATCAGTCGTTTGAAAAGAACTGAAATTTTCAAAATTTCGTAAACATGCAGATTTTTCATTTTGGACGATATTTTTATTTGCAGACGAATGTAAATTTAATACCTTTTGTTCGGAAGGGCAAACATGTGTTTTGAAAATGCTGTATTGAAGAGTATACAAAAAAATAAAACCAACTTTTAAACTTGGTGATCCATGATGATACTATGCGAATCAATGTCAAACACTGCACAGATAATCTTCATACCACTGATAGAATAATGGAACAAACTAAATATTTACAAACTCCGAAAGAAAATGTTAAATAGAAAGTTTGAAAATTGGGTGTAGAGGATTGTTTTCGTTTTTATCAAGACAACGATTCGAAGTATAAAGCCTTAAACGTAGACTGCTTTATAATTAATTACCAAACATGATATAGATGCGCCCCCTCAATCTCCAAAAGTAAATGCGGTTGAAAATTTACGGGCATATTTCAAACAAAAATAAAAAAAATCGTCACAAAGGCATTAAAACAAGAAGGGTCAAAATTACTTCTAATTATTGGACAAAATTAGTCCGTTCTGTGTCGAATCGGTTAAAAGCTGCTACAGTAAATAAAGGCTTATTAACTAAATACTAAATTTTGTTTAAACAATGTGGGAAATGGCCATGAAACTTTGTCTGTATAATTAATTATTACGTAACTTTCAGGCGCCATTTAGAAGAGCGCGCACGCGTGATGTAACATTCTGTTTACGTCTTTGTACGAAGTAAAGGAAGTATTGCAATCTTGAAAAATTTCGGGTATCGTATTCCAACTAAAATATCCATTTTCACAGCTCTCGATTTCATTTGAACGATGTTGTTGCGTTACATTTGTACGTACGGACAGAATAGATAACTCTTTTTCCCAAAACGGATTGTGAGATGGATTTAAAATGAATTTAGAAGAGATGTTTTTGTGACGTCTGTGTCTACGTATGTATATATCTCGCATAACTCAAAAACGAGTAGCCTCAGAACGTTGAAATTCTGTGTATGGGACTGCTATAACATGTAGATGTGCACCTTCCTTTTTGGTTGCAAGCAGCCGCACCAAAAGTATATAAATGGAGGTATATATTCAGAAATTTGACAAATTTTCTATTTATTGTTGAGAGAAAAAACTACAAAAACTAGCAGAAAAATCTGCGCGCAGTTCTGCAAAATTTATACCATCTAAAAAAAAACGACGCACCAAGGAGTTATCCCAATGGGACGAAAATCGGTAGAAGTGATACAGGTATACAAAAACAAATGATTACAGTTTGAGAAAAATTGGATGATTTATTGAAGTGACAGAGCTTCACAAAGTGGAAAAGTCAGTAACGCGTTTGTCCACCTCTGGCTCTTATGCAAGCGGTCATTCGGCTTGGCATCGATTGATAGAGGTTAGGGATGTCCTCCTGAGGGATATCGTGGCAAATTCTGTCCAACTGGCGGGTTAGAACGGTCAACTTCCCGAGCTGGTTGGAGGGCCCTGCCCATAATGCTCCAAACGTGCTCAACTGGAGATAGATCCGGCGACCTTGCTGGCCAAAGTAATGTTCGACAAGCACTAAGGCAAGCAGTAGAAACATGTGCCGTGTTGTTGCCGTGTTCCGTTTTTCCTTCGATATGCATTTGGAACTGATTTTCTTCTTAAAGCGAAACTCTGAGTTTTTTTTTTTTTTTTTTTTTTTTTTTTTTTTTTTTTTTTTTTTTTTTCAAATATTACCTGTCAGAGTTTTAATAAAAACCATGGCTTTCACAGCATTTTTGATAATTAAATATGAATAATTTCTTCGGAAAGGGCATAAATATAGCTTTCCATCCATTGCTTCTTTAAAAGCGCCAGTTTGCATGAAAACAAAATTGTCAAGTAACAGACGATAATTTATGCTTTCAAAAATATAGTTGGGTTTAAAACAAAGATTTCCAAGCAGAAGATTTTTTTTAATAGCAAAGTAAAATCGTCTAAAAATGTTCGAACAGCCTTTGTATTTAGTAATGATTTAATTTACGAAAGAATAATTAATAATAATTATATCTTGAAATTATATTGGAATAAATTTTTGGATATTATGCATATTATTAATTATGCCATCCTATAAATTTATCTTGAAAGAATAAATGTGCCCGCAACCTCATCGATATTCTAGAATGTGCTGTAAGGTATAAAAAGGTTAGGAATATCTATTTTAATACTTCGTGATGGACGACAGCTCGTCACCACCTGGATTTGGTGATTGGGTCTCCGCTCCTTCTCTAGTCGAAGAATGTAAGAAACTTTCGCTTTCTCCATTGCCTGCTATCATGATGCAATCAGTCGTTCATCCGGCTACAAGCAGAATATCCAAAGTTTTTCGTGTTTCCTGCTGTGAAAAGCCTACCGGATTCTAATTCATTCTTCCTGAAAAAGGTGACAAAAGTGTAATTAATAAGAAGAATTTCATGAAACTGCCTTATTCAGTCGCATTAAGTGAAACTTTATCATGTTATAACTTTTAAGAGTTTGAAAATTTCCACTAATTTTGTCAAGTTTCTTTCAATAAGTTTAGTAGAGCGATTATGTGTCCTTAATTCTTTAAGAAAATGTTTTTTTTTTGTTATTTTAATTTTACTTTTATTCATATTACACATTTTTTTATTTATATTATAAAATATTTTATTTATATCTACTTTGATGTATATTATAAATTTGTTTTCATAATTTTATGGAGATTTGCGAAACTGAGATTAAAAAAAAAGTTTGTTTACAGGCCCCTTTGTAATTATACTCATTACCCATAAGTGGCTTAGCAGTAAAATCGCTGAGCACTGGTAGTTCGATCCAAGATCACTCTTAACGAAAGGTTGGCTGCATGGAACTTTCTTAAAAAATTCTCTACAAAGGCGACTTTTCCCTTAGACAGATAGCCCTCACATACTTTTCGGTATTCCAAAGCCTATCCTAATTATAACTAAGATTAAAAAATTATAATCTAAATTAATTTCAAACATTGCATTACTATGTAAAATTATTCAAAATATTATTTGAAGTTATAATAGATATGTGACGAAATCTATAACCCTAATTTTGCAGAATTTTCCAGCTGGATCAAATATCATTTCATATGAGAAAGTACAATTCTTTTTTAAAACATCCGATGTAGACACCACATGACTTCTTCCTAATAAATTATACACATTTTTGATGCATTTCATTTAAAGTTATTGCCTCGAATTTCATTACAGATATATTTCTCATTCAATTATTTCAGTTCTCACTTCGCAGCAAGGCAAAAATACATAAAGACTCAAAACATCTTCATTATGAACTGCAAAATACAGAAAAACATAAAATCCCAAATACAGTTAAAACAGTTAAAAAAACAATTTTTAGAATTAAAATCTTCTACTCTAAAACAAATAATTCGGTCAGCGGTCAACAAGGCAGATTTTTCGGTGCATAGAACTGAAAAGTTTACTGTTTATCCCACTTGGCAAAAAGACACTGAAAGTGCAGAAACTGACTTAATTCACTATTCTACTGAGTTTCAAATGTAAACAAATTCCGGCTTTTTAGTCTTAACTCGCCACTTTTAAAGTGTTGAAAATTCTACAACTATTGCATGCAGATCCGAAAACGGAACATTAAAAATCCCATAATTCAATCACATTTAAAGCATAATATGCACAATTCACCAACATATAAGAATAAAAAAACTAAGAATGAAAAAAACTAAGAATAACTAAGAACAAAAAATCTACGTACGTACGCAGAGACGTCAAGAAAAAAAACTTTTCTGAATCATTTTAAATCCAATGTACAATTCTTTTTGGTAAAAACAGTCCCTTATTTCGTCCATACGTAGAGATATCACACAAAAACATCGTTCAAATGGTTTTGAGAGCGGTTGAAATGGATATTTTCGTTTAAATATGATAAGCGAAATTTTTCGCAATTGCAATGCTTCCTTTACTTCGTACAAGGATGTAAAAACTAAAACTTCCTTTCATTAAATGATTGTTCATTTACTGCCGATTAAGAAATATATTTTGCAAGGAAGAAGCTCGCTAATAATCGTATCAAAAGGTTTTTTTAAAAATATCAGTTAGGAACAGAGGAAAAAAAAATATAAAACTGTGGAAAGAAACTACCATTGCAACCTTCCTAATAATTCCTTTATAGGCATCTCAGAGAGTGCTATCTTTCTTTTGTTAAAGTGCAAAACACAGAAAAACAATACAAAAATGCATTTAGGTGAACACAACAAAAAATTTGTATTCGGGTTGACGTGGCGTTGATGATGTTATGCTTACTGTTGAAAAGAATATTCATTGTAATGCACTCAAATCAGTTTTTGTAAACATGGCGGCTTATCAAAACAACATTAATATCAGGGGCAATACTCTCCTCGGGATATTCGAAAGGGTGATACGTCAAAAAGTGAAAAATCACCGCAGAAGAATCATGCTGGAAATTAAATCATTAAGACGGTCGATTAACACCTACTTGATTAATTATAGGGGACTATTTACGGAAGAGTAGTTCAACTATATAAGTCTCTAAAAGTTACTGCAGACATGTGTTAATTGTCTTTTTAACGTTTATCCTTGAACTAACCATGACAGATAACGCTTTGCTAATATACCTTGTAACCTTCTCGTTGTTGATACAATATGTTCAAGTATTGGCAATAGGTGATAATTTCAATCAGATGCCATATGATAATTGGGAAGAAGCGAAGATTCTGGAACTTGATTTGCCAATGGAATCATTTAAGGAGAATTTTTTTAAGGCACCAGTAAGTAAGCATTATTTCCATATTTTCCTTTCGATATTGATGTTACATATATCTATATAGTAGGGTTTCAAAACCTCTTCCAATCGCTAACCCCTTTCAAGAATGTTTTTACCCGTCGATCCCCTTTTAAATTAAATCGATTTTATAAACTGAGTATGGATTTTGTGTTAATCATTTGTATCTAGCTTTGTTCATCTGACTGAAGCACACTGAATAATGTTATAATAAATTATTATAGAAAAATGTATGTTACATACAATATCAACAAATACAAAAATCAATCAATCTATTAATATAAAATATAAAAAAGGTAATGAATTAAATACTAAAAATAAAAGAAAATTATTATTTCTATAATTATCATTATTTTTCAAATGGGCAGACACTTGATTCTCAAGCACCAAAGAAAATTTAATAATATTGCACAAAATAATTACTGGTACAACTAACTAAACAAGCAAATGGGCAAATTATTAAGAATTAAAAAGAAAAGTAGTGTGTCGAAAATTTTTTAAGGAGAAGATTGAGTGAACTTGATGAGTAGGTAATATCATAGAAATAACTGTGCTCAAAATTATTTGAAAATTATTCTTACATAGCTGAATTCTATTATGCTTAATCTGTTAAGTTTTGCACTTTTATTACAAATTGCTTAGATTAGTGGTTTTCCTGTGTTCCGCGGAACCCAGGTTTCCTCTTGTCAAACGACCATCAAAATGAAAACTCAAAAGAAAATTATAAATTATTAATTAAATAAAAACATGCATTTAATTATTTCTATATCAAAGAGCCTGACGTGAAATGCTTCTCAAAACTGAGTAATTTTCTATTGGAACATGAACTGAATTTAGATGAAAATGTTAAAAATTACATATTGGAGCACCGTTTTCAATTGAAGAAAACTATAAAAAAATATTTCCCAGGTAAAAAAAAAAAAAGAAATTCACATTTTAACAATCGCCCAAGGGGGTTTGTTAAGGTTTTTTAAGCTCCCGCTGAGTTCGCAGTTTACCAGTTTGCTGTTACACTCTCACTTGTTAATTATCATCTTCTACGCACTTACGCCATATACAATTCAACAGTAAAATTACAGAAATTAGCAGCATAGCAGTATAAAATTAGAATAGTTCAGAATTCCCGATGCGACATTAAGTGTTGGCATACATTTTCGTGTTTTTTTCAGTTTATTCTCAGTTCATCATATCAGTGTTCAGTTTTCTTACTAAGAATGACGTTACGAAACTCTTTGTCTTTTTATTATTAACGTTCGTGTGTTTATTTATTAAATATCACACACTTGGCGCTTCAGCCACATAAAATTCGTTTCAACATCAAAATGCAAAATACTTAAAAACAGCATAGCTTTAGAATTTCCGATAGACCAGCAATTCTCAAACGGTGGTATGCAAAGAAACAAAAGTATTAAATTCAACTATTAAATACCCGAACGTCCTGTAAGTTTTTCTCTAACATTCATAAATATGCGATCTGAGATTTGTTCAAGATTAATAGCCGCTTATTGACTTTAGGAAACCAATCCGTTTTTATTTTCGCAAATATTCTTTTAGCCTACGATCATTTTTTACGTCGATTTGCTGTCTCTTACAGAAGATATTTTGCCGTCTTGTAGCTTTGTATTCCTTACTTCTCTACGCTATTTGAGAATATCGTCGTTTGTTTTTGAAGAACGCGTAATACATTGTGCATTTAAATATTTGCGAAAAAATAATAAAACAAACCTAGATTTTTCAAAAATAAATGACTAAATGGAAAAGTGATTATTCGCAGGTGATGGAAGTAGAACAATCTACTAGCACAACAGAATTTTTTTCAATTATTATACATATGTTTCGAAGAAATTAACGAATTGCCAAAAAGTATTTATTTTGTGAATCTCTTCATGATAGAGCAAATGCGAATGAAATTTTCAAAGTAATTGACAATTTTATGTCTGAGAATGATATTTCTTGGAATAAGCGCATTGCCGTGTGCAGTGACTGAGCTCGGGTTTTAATAGGAAAACATTCCGGTGTAATTTCTCAAAGAAATCGCACCTGAAACTAAATTTTCTCACTGCTCCATTCATCGTGAAGCTTTAGTAGCCAAAACCCCCGAAAGCCGGAAAACCGTTTTGAATCAAGTTGGGAAAATTGTTAATTTTATTAAATCCGAGCTTTAAGTTCAAGAATATTTGCGATTTTATGCCAAGACATGGGTAGTGAACATGAAACGCTTCTGTTACATTCCGAAGTAAGATGGTTATATACAAGCAAAGTTTTAGATCGTCTTTTTGAACTTCGATCAGAAATTCAGATTTTTCCTCTGTGATTGAAAATTTCATTTGCAAAAATGTTTATTTAGTGAATTAGGTTGGCACGTTTAGCATATTTAGCTGATATTTTTGGAAAGTTAAATGAATTCAATTTAGGATTGCAAACACAAAATGTTGATTTATTTAGAAATAAAATAAATGCAATAACAAAAGCTCGAGCTAATAATCGAAGAATTGGATAATAATATTTTAAGCTTTTTAACACTTTTAGAAAGTTTTCTAAACGATAATAAATTGAAAATGAAGAAGAATTAGCATCCGAGATTAAAAATCACTGTTTTTCATTGATATATACGTAATTTCAACATGCGTTTTTCCGAGGATTATGAAAACGAAAATTAGATTAGAAATCCATTCTATCTACGTGAAATTTTATCTCGGGAAAAAAAAGAACAATTGACAGAAATTTCGTGTAATCGAATTCTAATCCAGTATTTTAAAAATAACACACTTGTTAACTTTTGGCTGAGCTTTAAAAAAGAATTTAAAGGCATGTCAGATAAACTATTAAATTTTTATTGCCCTTTTTGCCCAAACTATTTGTGTGAACACGGATTTTCTTCCATGTTATATTTGAAAAATAAGTACAGAACAAAAATTAAAAGTGGATCCTAATTTACGGTTAAAACTAAGTGAAATTAGACCAGACATAAAGAAATTGATCCCTCTTTAAACAGGCAGAAATTTAACATTAAATTTTAGAATTAAAGTATTATAACTTAAATTTTGATAATTAAAATGGTAATTAATATTTAATCTAATACATTTTTATGTGCGCGTATTCAATACAAATAGCCTATAGTTTGTAAAAATGGCAAAATATATATTGTTTAATATTTATATTGAGAAATTGAAAAATAATCATTGTAAAATTTGGTGATGGCATTAAAGTTTTTCAATTTTTGTTTAGATGGTACGCATTAGCCAAAAGGTTGAGAACCGCTGCGATAGACAGTTTCACGCATTGGAGTTAAAAACGTTTTATTCTGGAAAGTGTTGCCATAGTTCGCTTTGAAATTATTCCGTTTGTTAATCAAATATTCGTTAAAGTTTTACAAAATATGAAAAAGAAAAAAAGAAAGAAAGATATTCCAAATTCGTGCTTCCAAGTGCCCATATTCGGAACTCCGTTATTCAAAATTTAATGGCTGTAGGTACCACTGTTTTTTCACAATGCGAGAAACATACATACATTCATTCAGATTCTGCATTATTTAATTTCTTTAAATGTATATAATACGGGGCGATAATATTTGGTGGCAACAAGTTGAAAAGTGAAACAGACATTTACAATGACCCGACGCAAAGTGCCATTTCGAGACTTGGGGAAGGGGATCATAAAAAAATCTGGAAGATTTCAGACTTTATATTACGCCCAAAGAGACGTTTTTTGAAAGTTTTGTGTGTTACCTTTATTTATTAAATATCGTGTTCTTCGCACTTAAAGCGTAAAATTCAATTCAACAGCAATATCACAAAGTATTTTAAAAACGTATATCTTTAGAATTTCGGATACATAGTCTCGCGCCCTGGAGATAAAATGTTTTTTTCTTCCGTGTACTGTTGCTATAGCTCGCTTTGAAATCGTTGAGTTTGTTAATCAAAAATTTGTTAAATTTTTACAAGATAATGAATAAATAATAAAACAAATTCCAAATTCGGGCTTCCAGATGCCCATATTCGGGTGGGAACTACGTTATTCAAAATTTGATGGCTCTAGGTACCGTTGTTTTATCACAGTGCAAGAAATATACATACATTTATACAGATTCTTCATTATTTAATTTCTTTAAATGTAATACAGGGCTCTAATATTTGGTGGCAACAGTTTGAAAAGTGATACGCCGTTTACAGTGATTCAACGCAAATGCCAAAGCGAAATTAATAGCCCTTCTGGGCTAAAATAATTAAACATGATTGGATAAAAAGTTCTTTCGAGTATTACGACAAATCAGAAGACTTGTTAATTAAGGAAAGGGAAGAACTTATTGACATATCAACAAATTCGACGTTAAAGTTTAAATTTAAGCAAGAGCAGCTCGTGAAGTGTTGGTTGAAGAGTCCTGCAGAATATCCGGAATTTTCTCACACAGCTATGAAAATTTTAATGCCATTCGGAGTAAAGTATTTAAGTGAAAATTCTTTCTCGTGTATATGGGAATAAAAACACCTTTTTTTTTTCTTCTAATTGCGGGCACTAGCCATTTTAGGCTTTGGCCTCTACTGAAGCCAAAAGCGGTGGTCATTTTATTATGGAGGCACTTAACAGGCGGCCACATTTACCTCCTCTGAAGTGAAAGGCAATTTACATCCAGGCTTTCATTGGGATTAGAACCTGGGCCCTTTGATACAACAGTCAGAGTCACTAACTACGTAAAAAGAAAATATAGAAACAATTAAAATGCAGAATATGAAATGAGACTTCAGATAACTTCAGCAGAGCTAAGCTTCGACAATTTGTGCAAAAGAAAATTCAGCACATCCCTGTCATTAAATATAATGCAAGGGAATGTGACATCTGGAGCATGAATTTATGCTCTTAGATCAGCGGTTCTCAATCTTTTCACTAACGCGTACCATCTAAATAAAAATTGAAAACTTTAGTACCACCACTACATTTCATAATGATTAGTTTTGAATTTTCCAATAGAAATATTAAAATATATATACAGGGCGTATCAGTACAGCGGTGACAAACTTTCAGAAGAGGTAGACTACACATAGACGATGGGAAATCACATAGAAATGTATAGTCAGAAACGCTTTCCTGGTGCGGTACTGATGACACAAAAGTCAAGAAAGAAAGAACACGAACGGGATGAGAAAACATGTTTATTATTCGGAGTACACAAAAACAGAGAAAAAACAACAACATAAGGAGACAAAGATCATCATCAAAGAAGGCGCTCGAAATTACGCCCCAGACCATGATGCAGGAACCGTGCGTCATGCATGTTCCATTCGTGATACATATCTTGTATGCGCCAGAGAAGTGAGGCCTGCATTACGGTCTGGGGTCGTAATTTCGAACACCTTCTTTAGTGACGATCGTTGTTTGTTTTTGTTCTTATTTGTTGGTTTCTGGATATTCAGTGGTAACCCTCAGGTGCTGTTGTGCACTGTCCGCATCAGGCGGCAATTAGTCAAAACTCACTTGATGACATAAGCGAAAGCCAGCTCCACTTGATTTGTAGGTTTCTGTTGTACTAAACATAATAAAACATGCTTTGTCTCAATGTTTGTGTCCTTCCTTTTTTGCGTTTTGTGTCATCACTACCGCGCCAGGAAAGCGTTTCCGACCATGCAATGCTATATGATTTTTCACAAAAGTAGAGCAATTCATCGTGTAGGTGTATTCAATCTCTCCTGAAAGTTTTTCACGGCTGTACTGATACACCCTGTATATATTTTGCCATTTGCACAACTTATTGGCTATTTGCATTAAATATGCTGACATAAAAAATATTAAAAATTGGTTGCCATTTTAATTATCAAAATTAAGTTATAATACTTTAATTCTAAAATCTGGCGTGAAATTTGGACCTGTTTAAGAGTGGTCAGTTTATGTCCGGTCTTATTTCACTTAGTTTTAACTGTAAATTACAGTCCATTTTTAATTTTGTTCTGTATTTATTTTTCAGATGTAAAATGGAAGAAAATCCTTGCTCACACAAACAGGTTGTGCAAAAAGGCAATAAAAATTTAATAGCTTTATTTGGAATGCCTCTAAATTCCTTTTTTTCTGCTCACGCAAAAGTAACAAGTGTGTTATTTTTTAAATTTTCAGTTAGAGTTCGATCAGAGAAAATTTGTATCAATTGTTCTTTTTCTTCACGAGATAAAATTTCAAGTACGTTTGAACAAAATGAATTTCTAATTCAATTTTCTTTTTCATAATCCTCGGAAAAGTATATGTTAAAATTATTTATTAATGAGAAACAATGATTTTTAATGTGGGATGCTAAGTCTTCTTTTATTTTCAAATTATTTTGGGTTAGAAAACTTTCTAAAAGTGGTAAAAATATTATGATCCAGTTCTCTGATTATTAGCTCGAGTTTTTTTATTATAGCATTCTTTTTATCTCTAACGGTAAACAAATTAACATTTTGTTCTTGTAATCCTAAATTTAATTCATTTACCTTTCCAAGAATATCAGTTAAATATACTAAACGAGTCAACCATAATTCACTAAACAAACATTTTTGCAATTCAAATTTTGAATCACAAAGAAAAATTTTAATTTCTGATCGAAGTTCAAAAAGATGATTTAAAACTTTGCCGCTGGATAACCACTTTACTTCGGAACGCGACAAAAGCTTTTCGTGTTCACTGCCCATCTCTTGGCATAAAATCGTAAATGGCTCGGCTTTTGATAAAATTAGCAAACTTCACAGCTCGATTCAAAAAGATTTTCAGTTTTTCTGGGATTGTTTTGGCTGCTAAAGCTTCACGATGAATGGAGCAGTGAGTAAATTTAGTTTCAGGAGCGACTTTCTTTATTTGAGAAATAACACCGGAATGTTTTCCTGTTAAAAACCAAGCTCCCTCACTACATACGGCAATGCACTTATTCCAAGGAATATCATTTTCAGATATAAAATTGTCAATTACTTTAAAAATTTCATTTGCAGTTGCTCTGCCACGAAGAAATTCACAAAATAAATACTCTTCGGCTATTCGTTTATCGTTTTTGAAACGTATGTAAACTAATAATTGAACAAAGTTCGTCATATCAGTACTTTCATCCAACTGCAATGCAAAATACTCACTTTGTTTTATTTTTTGAATAAGTGTCTCTTTTATGGAATTTGCCATTTCATGAATTCGTTTACTTACCGTATCATTTGATAACGGAATATTACGAAGTTCATTAGCCGCTTTTTCGTTGAATAATGTTAAAACGATCTCTTTAGCTGCTGGTAATGTGAGATGTTCTCCAATTGTGTAAGCTTCCCCAGTCTTGGCAATTCTTAGGCTTACTACGTAGAGTCATATTAGATTCTTTTGAAACAGAAGTATATGAAAAATGAGCAATGCCTTTGCCGGAACTCGAACCTGAACCTCTCGAATACGCGTCGAGTGTGCTACCATTACACCACGAAGGCATACTGAAAAGAGGGAGAAAATACCTTATAACTAGGTAATTAACTTCTGAAGCTTTTCTACTTGAAGTAACAAAACGTTTCATTTCTTGTTCACTATATTTGAACTTCGATCATTTCCTCTTTAACTATTCTTCAGATTTTTTCTTTAAATTGGCATGCTTAGATTCAAGATGTCTTTTAAGAAACGATGGTTTCATACTTGGAAAATAATATGATTGTATAGGATATAGTATAGGATTGAATTCAAAGCAACCAACACACTGAGTTTGAGGGTCCATTTCATCTCCAAGTAAACTCAAATGATAAATAAATTTCATTACATTTTCTATAAACAATTTTTCTGTTCTTTTGAATGTTCTTAAGATTAGTAGATTGTTCTTGAGCCATCACCTGTGAATCATCACTTTTCTGCTTAGTCAATCCTAGTCATTTTTCTATTTTGAAACATCTAGGTTTGTTTTATTATTTTTTCACAAATACTCAAATGTATCAGTATATTACGAATTGTTCGAAAATAAACGACGATATTCTCAAATAGTATACAAAAGTAAGAAATACAAAACAACAACGCAAAACACCTCCGGTTAAAGACAGAAAATCGGCGTAAAAAATTATCCTAATTGAAAATACAAAATAAATAATTTTAAGTTTTTATGTATTTTTGCCTTGTTGCGAAATGAGAACTGAATAAATTGAATGAGAAATACTGAATCGTCTGTGAAAAACTGTTTCTTTTTTTTGTTTGTTTAATTTCTTTTATACATCGTTTTAGATTTATTATAGTATTTAAATAGAACATGTGGCAACGATTAGATAATTCTTCAAATGATAATGAGATGCAACGCTGCTCTAGAGTGTTGCAACAAATATAGTGAATTTTAAAGAGTGCATTTATTCTATTGTGGTATATACGCTATTGTCGAAGTAGATTTAATTCAATCCTATAAGTTTAAATGAAATGGAAAATGCGTATAATTTAATATTCCGTGCAAGGAAGTCATGTGGTGTACATGTCAGATTTTTTTAATGGTGTGTACCTGATTGCTATAAATCGAAGTACTTTTAAACAATTAATTTTTAAGAACGTTTGCACTTTTAAAGTAATTAGTGAAATAGATTTTTAACATCATATATTATTAACTGACACTAAATAATATTTAAAAAAATTATGATATTTTAAATTATTAATTAAAAATTTTTAAAAAAAATTTGTACTAATAATTTCTTTTTGGAGGTGGGCTGTAGTCAGAAGTTTTTATATTGTAAATTTCTTGCTTTACTGCATACCTTGCAAAAATATAGCAGTGAGTTGCTTAGCAGTGTAGAAACTGCGAGTTTTAAAAGTAGTATTCTTAAATAACCTAAGTAAATAAATAATTTTTATGTGCAACTGATATTTTTGTAAATATTTACATTATTGTTTGTAGAGTCAGTAGGTTAATGAGAAGCATGAAAGACGAGTCATGAAAAACGAACAAGGGGCCTTCGGCGGGAATCGAACCACGGACCTCTTGGTCAAAGCTGTATGTAAGTAAAGCGTCGGCACTCCCATGCTATAACATGATGCCAAATTGCAGCGCCAATCCACTGCAGTGGTGGCGATGTAAACTAAATCTCTTCCCCTACTCCTCTCCCCTGCAGTGACGCCATGGAGGTTGGAAGTAAGATGGAGAGGCCGCAATGAGTTTTGACACGATTGGATGTAAATATTTTGCAATTGCGTCGTAATTATATATATAAATGTATATATTTTCTATTTGTACAGTATTTCAGAGTCCTAAGTATACGAAAAGAATACATTTTTAAGCAAAGTTTATTGTTATTAACATTAAAATTATGCATTATTTCTTCTCCACTTACAGAGCTTCTACCTAAAATACTTTCTCAAATATGACATGATTTTTTTTTAGCTTCTGAGGCATCTTTTAAATGAAAAAAATCGAAGTCAATTTGTAATTAATTCTCGATTCGGTCCATTTCAAATTAGCGGTCTTTTTATTTTAATAGTGAAACACATTAAATAGTACATAACTTTCTCTGAATATTTCTGAAAAGGAATTAAAAAAAATTTTTTTTAATATTATTTAAAACTTGTACCTGCGTTATTATAAAATATAGGGGATTAATTCTTGTAATTAATTATCAGATTTTTTTACCTTTAATTTCAACAATACATATCCTAAAATTCTTCTTTATTACTTCCTTAAGTACGCATCGTCTCAAGGAAACGTGTAGAAATGTATTCCATCAGATGTCGACGAAATCTTACTCTTGCAATCCTTAATCCGCAGTATCGATACGCCATTAGAGAAAATTAAAAAAAAAAAAATTCTGAAAAGAGCCTTTTGTAATTAAAAAGTACAAAATTAATAAGGAATAAATAACACAACCAAAGCACGTTAGAAGCTAACAAGATTTGGGTAGAATCAAACAAACAACCAAATCAAAACAACCAATGACTGAAAAGAAAAGGAGCATGCGCAATTTTACTGATTGTGATTTTACTGATTGTTTTACTGATATGCAATAACTGATTATTTAGTAAAACAGCAATTCAGTGCTCTTTTAGTATATATATGTGCGCTTTAAGAACTGAAAAAAACTAAAGTTGAAGTAAAATTTAATTTTTCACATTTCAGAAGTTGATATTTTAACCATTTACCTATTTATGTTTAGTAGAAACATTTACAAAATTATTTAAATGAATTATTTATCATAATTCTGGTAATAACAAACTTCAGTGATCACTCGAAAGGAACCGATTTTTAAAATACATGAACATTCTTCTAAGGGCCACCTCATTAAGACGAACCTTTCTGAAAGTGATCAGCATTTCTTATAACATGAGCAAATATCGGTACAGAATACAATCTCTCTAACAGACCAGCTCTACAAGTGACCAAAATCATTTGGAACTGTGATAGGTTACGTTGATTGATGAAGGCAAAGCAACTCTAGAGCTACGTGCCTATGGAGAGGGATGTCTTCGTAAAGGACGTTCTAAGGGAAATTGGCGTGTATCCATGTTATAAATGGTTAAAACCGCGAAAAACAACCATGCAGCTAGCCCGCTCGATCCCAGGTCGAGCTACTAATGTTCAGCGACTTTACCGCTCGGCCGCTAGGGGGCCCTTGGGACCGTACGTAGCCGTGTTAAATATAGTTCGTTTCATTGAAGGCATAATGCAATAGTGTCTTCCCTGTTGTCTGCGGGTAATATTATAAGGTACATCTCCCACATTTTTAGCGTGCCTTCGTGATGTAATGGTCAGCACACTGAGCCGGTATTTCAGAGGTCCGCGGTTCGATCCCCGGCGAAGGCAGTGCATATTTTTCATCGTTCCTGCTTCCAAAAAAAAACCTAATGTCTCTACAGTGGCGCCCGAACTAAAAGGGTTGTGGATGATGACTCTCCACACCCAGGATTTGGCGACTAGGTGCCCTAAAACCCTAGTCGCCCTTTAAAAAGGGGAGTATATAAGGTACATCTCCCACATTCTTAGCGTGCCTTCGTGGTGTAATGGTCAGCACACTGAGCCGGTATTTCAGAGGTCCGCGGTTCGATCCCCGGCGAAGGCAGTGCATATTTTTCATCGTTCCTGCTTCCAAAAAAAAATCCTAATGTCTCTACAATATAATGAAAAAGTGTTATAATTAAGGAACGTTTTACATAAAGTGTTAAAAAAATTGACTATGCGTTTTATCTCCAGAAATATAATTCCTAGATATGCATTTTCAAACATAAAATTTCTCAAAATTAGGTAGAAAATTCCATGAAAATATTAATGCATGGTATTGAAGGTTATATACATACATTAATAAGCTTTTTTTGTGTGTGGTAATCTGTGGAGAGAAGCTTCCGTTCAGTAAAATATTCAAAATGCCTGAGCAAATTACATGCTAAAAGTTCGCTATGTCTATAAGCAAAACTCGGGAGTAAAAAGTGAACATTATCTAACACTATTTTTTACGATTCCAGAGGATTTTGGTTTCTTGGGAAGTTAGCCATCGCAGGCAAACGATGACCAGTACTGAAATTTGCGTATGTTTTAAGAAACACACTTTTAGAGATAGTTGTGATAGAAGATGGTCGCCATGAGAGGGTTCGATGTATCGTAAATAATAGTTTTAAGGGGCCAGTTAACAATATTAATGAAAAGTGATGTTTCAATGAATGGAAAACTATTAATTAACATTAATTACCAAAACGAGCAAATTTCATTTTGTAGTTTCAAGCTGAATTGAGTGAAAAACCTTATCAAAATTCCTTAACAACAGATATTGCAAAGTAGCCGAAATTGGTTTTCGATATTTTTGGTGAATTCTGCACTTGTGAAATGTTGTTTTGCACTATCGGTAAAGATGTGAAACGTGTTTGCAAGGATAATGAATGTCTGGTTAGTCTGCTTTACGGAAACCATATACAAATTTAAAAAATATTTACAAAGCCAACACTATAATAAATCGGAGGACCACAATTAGGAAAATTTTTAGGGATAATAGGGAATTTTTAAAAGAACTCAAATTATTAATTAAATACTTAAAAATAATAAAAATGTTACACAATTTTTTAAAAAAAGCTAGCTAAAAGCTAGCTAAACTTGCAACAGGAATAATTTCATCATTTATTGTGATGTCGGTGTTCACTCTCATTATAGTCCTGTAACGTCTGTAGAGCAATACACAGCATATAGAGGTGTTAAGGCTAATTCTCCACACCATTTTGCAACGATAAAGATTATTTATGGCAATTTGAGGATTTAAGGATTTGGATAAAATGACGGTATCATCTGCATACCTTAGAATTTTTGACTTGAAAGAGAAAGAAAAATCGTATATAGATGTTAAAAAGTTTCAGTGCTAAAATAGAACACCGTGGAATTCCATCGTGAATCATTTTCTTGTCTGAAAGTGCATTTCCACATCGGACCAGGAAAGTTCTTTTTTTTAAGTAAGATATCATTAATAACGTGAAACTATTTGGGAGAAGAAAGCTGGAGAGCTTGCGTATAAGGCCGTTGTACCAGACATGGTCGAACGCTTTTTGAAAATCAAGATAGCATGCTGCAACACTTGATTTGTCAATGAATGTTTGAGATATAAATTCCGCAAGATTTCCGATTTGGTGGGATGTCCTATGACCTTTTCCAAATCCGAATTGGTAGTTATCTATTAAGTTCAGTTGTTCAAGGTGATCTGTTAAGCGCTGGTTTAAAATGCTTTCAAAAACTTTTCCTTTAGTGGGGAGAAGGCTAATCGGCCGATAGCTAGAAGTAAGTTTTGGGTTCTTCCTTGGCTTAAGAATATTAATAATAAGTGAGTGTTTCCACTACTGTGGAAAGTAAGACATCCGGATGCATACGTTGAATGTATTAGCAAGTTGAAATATACAGTTTCTAGGAAGAGCTTTTAAGGCATCGTTACTGATGTTGTCGTAACCTCTGGCTTTAAACGGCTTTTTAACTTCTTGTTAATTTCTTTAATTTCTCCGGGAGATGTGAATTTGATGAAATTTATGCTGATTCTGTTCTTGATACCATTTATTGAGTTACTAATCTCATCTGCACGGTCAGCTTTTTCAGAAGGATGTTTCTTGAACGTTTCGGCCAAGTCTGCTGCCATTATGTTAGCGGTGTCGTGTTCTAAGTGATAAGCCCAGCCCATGTGATTATTGGGTGTTTTTGAATTATTCTGCCTTTTCTGACGGAGCGTGCGATCTTCCATACTGCATTCGGCAGGATATCCATGTTGAGTAAAAGGTTACCCCAGTTATCTGATCTGATTTCTTGGATTTTCCGGGTAATTTTCTTGAAAGGTAGTTTACTTCTCTCTTGATTCTTGGGTATCTTATGAGCTACCAGTGCTTTCTTAACCTATTTCTTTCTTTAATGAGGTTTCTGATGTTGTCGGGTAATTTAGGATTTGGGAGTCTTCAGACATAGGAAATTTTAATGGCTTCTTGAATTTTGGAGGAGAGCTTGTAAATTTCATTCTCCACATCGCCACACTGTTGTAAGGCAGAGTTACAAGAGAGATTTTTGAGGTAATGAGTATCTTTTTTTCCAGTTAGTTTTGGTGCCGGTGAGTTTAGGTAGAAGGTAAAAACCATAGAATGAAAATATTGCTAGAAAATGATCGGATGACAACTGTTCTGATCCGATGACAACTATTGTTAAGTGTTTCAAAAAGACGATGTCGAGAACATCTCCGTAGCCCCTGTAGCCGTATCTTGTAGGATTATGGGGCGGAAATAATTTTTATATTCGAATTTAGTTGGTAATTATAGGGTATCCTTCCGCTAATATTTGGGATGCGAGAGTTCCAGGCAGCATGCTTGGTATTTAAGTCGCCCGAGATGATAGTAGGGAGATCAGATGATGTTGGAATGTCCAAATCACTTATCGGTAGTCTTTCTCCGGGAGGGTGATCAACCAAAATGAGAAGAGATTTTTCATTTGTAGTGCTGTAGATTATTGCAGCATTAAGTTCCACCTGGAGCGTACTGGGAAGATTGAAACTTGAGTGTTTGATGTAATTTTTGATGAAAATGGCGGTACCACCACCCTTGTTGTGCATGCGGTCTTATTCTGATAGTCTGGTATCCTTGAATTTTAAGTTTATTGCACGCTCGTAAGTCTCGTAATGAGTCTCATTTACCATTAAGATGTCAACGCTGTGCTTGTGAAGAAATCTTATGTTGCTGGTTCCGTATGCCATTTATATTAAAGTAAGAAATACGAAGGCTTCCTTCATAACATTAAATTTCTGAGAAGTATTAAAATTCATAATCAATTGTGGTAAAATATCCAATGGCACTCATGTTAACCTCTATTTCCTCCATAATGTTTCCAGCCGTTTAATTTCATAAAGAATTCTTTTGCTTTGGATAAGTGAACTTTGATCCAATCCAAAAATGGATCAAGGCTCCTTTGACCACTATTTGTGACCACTGTTTTCGCGAACATAAATACACATAGGTATTGAATATCATCTGTAAGAGATGATCACCTCCACGGAAGAGAAGCACATCGATAACTATGGCGGGGGAAGGAATTCTTAGAAACATTTTTTCACTGTTTTTATTTATCGGTTTCAGTAATAACTGAAAAATCTTTCAATTAGATGTCTATCAAATTGAAAGTCATTTTCTAAATATATTATAGCATTATTTCTGTCATGTGTTACTGCATAAAAAAGCACTTTATTCTTGCCTGCATTTCTTTTTAGGTTTTTCATGATTTCCAAAAATCCGAAATGGAGTACCATGATGACATAGGTAAGATTTTGTTTTTAAATTTGCTTAAGTTTATAAAGATTAAATATTAAAAGTTATAGAGTTAAGATCAAGAAATATTAATTCTTATAGTTTTGGTTTTGGGTTTTCAGGTGTTCCTTTGTCACCTGATGATTTCGCTGCCGGACAAAATCTGACAGGTAAAATTTGATGTATTTCAATGCATAATATCTGATAATCTCTACAGAAATATATTCTACTTTCATTTTGAAAAGATCACCTGGAAAATCAAATCATTTTACTACTGTATGTATCCGTTAAATGAGGTAGAAAAATGCTACCTTCAAATCATAACGATTCTTATTGACACTGTACGTACATTATAACATTTTTTAAAAATTTTGATTGATATTATATGGATTTATTTTTATACTTTGATTATGTAAAGTTTGAGACATTTAATAAGACTTTTGAGAAATTAAATTAATCAGTTTGCAGTTAAAGAGAATGCAGTTCTTTATATTTTAAAAAGTGCAGAGTAAGCTATAATAGTTTTTTTATTTTAGCGTCTATCGGTATACTTTAAAGTGTATCTATAGTGCAGTTCGTAGGTTGAAATTCAATTATGCATCTCCGATGTGGACTATTGCGACGCAAAAGGAACATAAAAATGTGTATGTGATATAAAATAATATGCTCCAACATGATACTTTCTGAGAGAAAAGCAGTTTCACATTAAAGATTTTCAGTTAGCTGCGTCGTATGGGAGTCGTCTAGATGTATGCGGCGCATATCTATCAATTTAAAACAAGGAAAAAAATAATGTTTTTTTTTAATTATTTGCATAGCAAAATCAAAGCTTAACTGCGTTCAATGAATGTGTAGTTAGGTACTAAAGTATGAATTTCAGAATTGAAACTGAAAACGAAACGAGTTCTGTTACGTCCTCTTTCAAGTTGCTCAAGAAAGAACATCACTGACGATGTATCGCATCGATCGACGAATTATTTTACAGAGCCTTCTTGTTTCCTTTCCTTCCCCCTCTATACAAGACAGTGGGTGAATTGCATGCTGTTGCATTATAGCTACAAGGAGAGACTATTCATTGTCTACCAGTGAGTTTAGAAGAATTTATTATTATTTTGTAGTATCTAGAGATGCGATTTTTCAGCTACAAGACATTACATTTAGGTATTTTCTCCCTCCTCCCAGCATGCCTTCGTGGTGCAGTTGGAAGCACACTCGGCGCGTATTCAAGAAGTCCAGGTTCTATTCCTGGAGAGGGCATTGCTCATTTTCCATGTCGCCTCCTTAAAAAAAAAAAACCTAATGACTTTACAAATAGCGTCCTAATTAAAGCTAACGACCAATAACTCGTCTCCACCAGTATATGGCGACTGGATCCCCGAATCTCCAGTCGCCCTTTAAAATGGGTAGTGTATAAGGTATTTTCTCTCTCCTTTCAGCATGCTTTCATGGTGTAACGGTAGCACTCTTGGCGCGTATTCGAGAGGTCACGTTCGTGGCCCGGCAAAGGCATTGCTAATTTTTCACGTCTATGGTATTAAATAAAAAACAAACCTTAATTACTCAACAGTGGCGCCCGAACCAAAATGTGGAGGACGATAATTAGTCACAACCAGGATTTAGCGACTGAGCCCCATAATTCCTTGTCGCCTTTAAAAAAGGGGACTATATAAAGTATTTTATTTCTCACTCCAGCATGCCTTCGTGGTGTAACGGTAGCAGACTCGGCATGTATTCGAGAGTTCCAATTTCGAGTCCCGGCGAGGGCGTTGCTCATTTTCCATGTCTCCTGCATCGAAAAACCTAATGACTCTCAACTGGATAATTCTTACGTCTGAAGTTCTACGCTCCACATAATAGCATATTCTATAAATAGGACTAGATATGTTCCCTAAAATTTGAAGCACAGCTGGAAATGAAAATGAAATGCTTTAAAAGAATATAATTTGATAGGTATTTAACTTTTTAATTTTTTCTAAAGTAAATATGAAAAATGATATATCTTGCTGTTCTTTAACGGCAACGTACAGTAAATATAAAAAAGCATCAGAAAACATTTTCAAACTACAAATGCGTTTCATAGTTTATAATGTTAAAGAAAGATTGTTTTGATTTGGTCTTATCACTTATTTCATAATGATAGGACAGTGATCTTCAAACTGTATTCCGCGGAACCGAGTGGTTCCGCAGGAAAAACTACGAGGTTCCACGAGTTAAAATAATAATTCGAAAAGAAAATTATAAAGCACTCACACTAGTTGACTATTATTTATTAAATAAATATAAAAATACATTTAATTATATTTGAAAATTAATCAGAAGCTTCGTTATTGGCTGCTGATTTTCTAAATGAAGTAAAGGCTTACCTTTAAGGACTGAATGCACATATTAAAAGAATTAAGGAAAACAATAATGCATTAATTTTAAAACTAAACATGTGGTCATCATATGTCAAAGAGGCTGACGTAAAATGCTTCGCAAAACTTTACGTTTTCTACTGGAAAATGAATTGAATTTAGATGATAATGTTAAAATTATGCAATTGAGCACCGTTTTGAACTGAAAAAAAAAACTATAATAGAATGTTTTCCATGGAAGGGGGGAAAAACTAGTATGACTTCAATAAAAATTCTGTGGAGTAACTGCGATAAATCAGAAGGTTTGCCAATGAAGTAAAGGGAACAACTTACTGTCATGTCAACAGATTCGGAGTTAAAATCTAAACTTAAACAAGAGTCTCTTTCTTCTACATTTTTGATTGCAGGTTCATGGAGTATAACCCAGAAGTTTCTCCCAGAGCTATAACCATTTTAATGCTTTTCGGAAAAAAGTATTTAAGTGAAAAGCATTTCTCAATATATGTGGCGACAAAAGCAAAACATTGAAACAATTAAAGTCCTTTTTCTGAAATGATATGCCAATTTGTTTCGGTATTTCGACTCTACGACTCAAATTATGCCAAAACGCTAAGTTTCGTAAAATTCGCAGCTGCAGTTTTTTTAAAAATTAGCACCCAAATTTTAACCCCGCAGTGTTTATTAAATTTTGCATATATTTAACAACGCCGACTTTTAAATTAAACTTACTTAATTTCACCTTTCATAATTCGAAATTTAGGTTTAATCCAAATAAAATTCATATCCGTATTTTTTCTAATTTGTTTGAAAAATTTATTTTTTTAAGTATTTTTAATATATTTTTAAAACAATTTTTAATTATAGCCTATAAATTTTTACCATTATCTTAAAAGAGATATATTTCTGACACACTTGCAAAACATGAGATTTTTGTCCAAAATTTCCGAAGATATACGTGAATTTATATATCAGCGCGCTCTGAATTTTGACATGTTCGTTATAAGCGATAATAACGCCAAATATAGTTTATGTACCTCAATGAAATAAAAGAGATATTTGAACCTTAAATTTCAAAATAAACTTTAACTGATTCACTTGGAATTTCTTTAGTCTTATTTTTGTTAATAATACCTAATAAATATTTATTAATAATATATGAAAAACTATTTTTTCAATTTATAAAAAATACTAATCAAAAGTTTAAAAATTTGAGCCCGAAGAAGCAATCTGCCCAGAAAGGCTATTACTTTCGTTTTTGTATTTTGCGTGGTCCACTACAAAACGGCGTTTCACTTTTCAAATTGTTGCCATCAAATATTAGAATCCTGCATTATATTTAAAGAAATTGAAGAATCTACATAAATGTACGTATGTTTCTGGCACTGGTAAAAAAATAACGGTACCTAGTACCTAGAGACGTCAAATTTTGAATTGCGTAGAAAAAAAAAAAAACATGTTTATATCCAGCGCGCAAGACTGCGTATCGGAAATTCTAAAGATGTACGTTTTTAAAATACTTTGTGATATCGCTGTTGAATTGAGTTTTATAATTTAAGTACGAAGCGCATGATTTAATAAATAAAGGTAACGCACAAAACGCCCATTTAGGCGCAATATAAATATATGGGGCGTCCAATTGAGACGATTTAGATTTGTATTGAACGATTTAATAAAAAATTTTTAAGTCCAGTCAATTATTTTACGCGGTATTGTCTCAATTGGTCGTCAGTTGAAACGCGTGGAGGTAATATTTCAATGGAAGGGGCACGGTTTCCTTTTCCCCTGATGAGACAACTATGCAACTCTCAATGAAATATTACCATTTTTGTTAATTGTATACCTTGTTTTTATTGCAACTCCAGCTTTTCCCATTTTGCCAAAAAATTACAATTTTCAAGGCATTATTTGAGTTATATTTTCTTGTGAATTTTTGCTTATGATTTTAAAGTTTTAATTGTATTTAATGTGTAATTTTGGCACTAACGTGCTTCTTCGAATAGGATTCAGAGGGTTTAGGGTGTACTATAGCTTTTGCATTTTTACTTGTTAATAATACATAATAAAAATATATAATATAATAAAAACGCCCATTTGGGCGCAATATAAAATACAAAAGATTTCAGATTTGTTTTTTAACTTTCCCAACATTTGTCGTTTGCTTAGCTTTACTTTATATGCAGCGAAACTGCAGATTTCAAAGTTGTGCATCATGTACGTATTCCATACTTCTGACTGCTTCAAATAATACGGCAAAACAAACTGTATTCCAGACAAAATTCATCAGATAAGGAGATTTTTATCTTCTTTCCTGTGTGTAGCAAAGGCAACATGTAAAAAGGATTCTGAAGGTGTTTTATTTCTAAAGCTATTTCGTAGCTATAACTGCATAAACTGATATTTACATTTGAAAAGCCGATAATATTATCATCAAAGACCCTTTTCTCGCAAAGCAAAATATATATTTTTATATAAACGTATTAGAATTCAGAATAAACATATTTTTAAGAGCCCAATTGTGATTTTTCAAGAGCCCTGAAGTCTGATCATTTGTAATATAACAAATGATGATTATTGTCACATTTATTTACACATTATTTTAGTTTCTGTTATATTAGAATTAATTAAATGTTTTTTTGTAAAATAATATCAAAAATTTACTGTGAACTCTGTGAACAATTGCTAATTTGATATCAATTAAAGTTTTAACACCTTCATTTTTACTCTTTCCAACAGCTCTGTCAAAAAAGAACAAATTATGTGAGTTTAACGAATGATCATCTAAGTTCAGAAAGAGAGTATTGGCCATTGAACCACTGGAGCTGTATTTATCACATTCCTCCCTATTGGATAACTACGCTATTTTCGGATGAGTTTCCATGTTTTTTTTTTAGTTTAGAAATTTACGTTTAGAAATCGTGTATAAATCAAGCTGGTTGGTTATTTAAATATGGCAAAGCGCATGGAGGCTATCTGTCTAAGGTCCAAGGCAAGGAATGACAATATGAAGGCCTTTACTAAGGGAAAGTGCTTATATTCACATTGCACATAGGGAAAATCACGAAAACCATGCAGCCAGCTCATTCGCCAGGTCGAAGTACCAGCAGTCTTTAACCGCTCGGCTACTGGTGAGACAGCCTAAATGTGGAATAATTAATAGATTCTAATTTACTATTTGATTTGCAAATATTTAAACTGTTATTATATTCTCAGGCACAAAATGCTGAGTTTTGTCAACGTTAGTTTTTAAACTACTAAGTCATAATACGAACGAACGCTCATTTACATTTTCTATAATCGTAATCACTTGGTGTTCTTGGAATCTAAGCTAAAGACGCTTCGATTATTTTCCTGCGTTACTCGCCCTGGGAAGATTACACAAGTGTTTAGATTAAGTGACGTTAGGTTTATCTTACAAGCTGAGGCAGAGCCGGGACATGGGTGAGGCATTTGTCTCAGTGAACAAATAAAAGGAGCACCAAATTAGCTACGAAAATTCAGAAATTTATTTGGGAAAAGAAATTATGATTTTTAACTTTTAATTCAGGAATACATCAAAGAATATCAAAGCAATTTTGCGTTATTAAGCAATCCAGCTGAACCAAAAAGAAAATTATAGCATTAATTTATTTTTAAAAAATGAGCTTTCACAGTAGTATGTATGCTATTAGCGCACATTAAAGTACATTATTGAAGATAGGATTGTAGAGCTAATTTACATTAGACTTGTGTAACCCGTTGTATAGACTAAACTTATAGACAACAGAAAATATCATACTGCCGACGTTAGTAGTTCTCTGTTCCTTCTCTTTAATTTGAATTGGCTCTTACTGCTTCTACTTCGTCAAACAATCTTGCCGAAGTTCACTAACTGAGTATAGACGGCGGCGCAACTGCTGAAATTTTTGCAGTCGATCTAACACACAAGGTTCTTTTGTAACAGCATTCGATGAATAAGCAAGTGTGGTTGAAAATGTAATATACAACATTATTGGTCATTGCTCCATCTTTTTCCTTTTTTTGGGGGGGGATAAAATTTTCCTATCAACAAGGTTTATGGATCGAGTATTTTGTATTCATATTCATTTTGTGAGGGAAATATACAGATATTTTCATTTATAATTATTTCTGAAGCAGACACATAATGCCGAATTAAATAAATTTGCTCTTTAGTTTGTCTCATTCTTAGTTAACTGGATTGTAAATATGTAAGAAAAAATATAATTCTTTCAATTATTCTGTTGCTTATAGTGAAACAAATTTTTTTTTAAATTTTTATTTATTTATTTAGTTTTAAAGGAATAAGAAGGGAGGTTTATAATTTTGAATATTTTATGGGAGATTTAAGACAAACTGTTCTGGCTAATTCTAATATAATTAATGGAGTTTGACATTAAGGAATACATTTTAAAATATTTACCTGCGTTCCGTTGATTCTAAGGTAAGAAATATATTCTAAAAGTATGCTTCTTGCTAAAAAATTTTTAAAAAATACAATTTCGGAAAGACTGAAACGTGAAGGAAGAAAAACAAAGAACAGGATGAATTGCTGATTTAAAATTATACTTATATTATAGGTAGAAATTACGCGAAACTTGCTGTCGGCTTCAGATAGTTCAGTGGATAATAATAACCTTCATTTTCTTCGGAATAGAATGATCCTGGTTTTCAATCCCAAGTTTATATAAATGATAATAAAAATACACTGCTCGACATATAAAATGTAACACCATGAAGGAGTGGTCAGAAAGTGATGAAATTTGGAAAAAAGCAGAGCCAGCAAGCAGCAATAAGTGATCTTTATTTCAAAATGATAGAATACAGAGCGAGAACGGCGTCGGCTCAGTAGGATTAGGAATTAGGAATTAGGAACGGGGAAGACGGGCACCACACCTTTACCATTTGGTTAATTGGTTTAGCGCCGTCTCCCCACTACGTAATCCCAGCCGTTTATTGATATTAGCAAAACAGATACATAATTTGAAATAATTTGGAATGATACATAGGGAATGTAATACAAAGATTGGAAGCATAATGTATAGAATAGCATAATTATAAATGTACAGAATTTTGAATGTAATACAAAAATTTTAAGCATAATATATGACATGACTCTTTAAAACATGTGCGGAATTTTGAACATAATATGCGACAAAAAGAAATAGTAGTGATGAAGAGTAGTTTGTAGTTCCAACAAAAGTCTATAATTCAAAGTCTATGTTCAAGATTCACAGTTCAAAGTCTATAGTCTATATGCTATAGATATGGTACCAAATCTGTAGATCAAAGTCTGCATGCTAAGTGGTTCTCGTCGACACGGGAATATCCAGGGTATCTTGCCCATGCTGCAGAATCGCGGTACAATAGACTTGCGGGACCGCCACAACTTCATATTGTCGCCACGCGTCCTGACGTCACTCTGGCTGCTTCTGCACCCCTCCTTCTTCCCACATTCCCTTGTTCCAACCATGTTCGCCATAGCCGATGCACCGTGCTCGCATCCCTGTGGATATCAGCTGCGATTTGACGTAAGGACCAACCCGCCTTCTCAGTCCGATCACCATACCCCTCGTAAAATCGTCTATCTGCTGGAAGTGCCTTCGTTGACGGCGGCCTGGCATTATCTCCGATTACACATATCCTCCGGGACAAAAACCAACTTTCTTCGATAATTCGTCTGGCAGAAATAACGACACAAATATTGCCCATTCTGCACGTTCATTCCCTTATATCTTACTTCACGTGCGTCGGAGAGCTGCGCATTTCACATCATTCGCATAACTCAGTGACGTGCGTCTACTCAAAATTTGCATAAATTTCTAACCACTCCTTCTTGGTGTTGCATTTTCAATGTCGAGCAGTGTATAATGATTAAGGTTAAAAATCTGTAACAGCCTTATTTATGTTGTTTTTCAAATGTTAGGAAAATATTAAAGGTCACTTTTGTTCGATTCATGATATTTAAAATTTTCCAGATGAAGATTTTGCACCCTCACCTGGATCAGATCCTTTACCTAAGTCCGGTCATTTTGAAGGAGACATCAAGGATCCAGAATTTATTGAGGTACAAAAGTTTATGTATTTCATATGAGAAAAAATATATTACGTGTTTTCTAGTATTCCATAAATTTTATTAATGCACTACTTTTCACTATTGTGCAGGACCAGCGCCAGAGCCGGTGCAATCGGTGTGGTCACATCGGCTCTCAGAATTTAGGGACCTCAAAATTTTTAGATTTTAGAGAAGCAATGGGCATCACAATTTAGGGATGGCAAATTTTTCAGAATTTAGGAGAAGAACTAGGCAACAGAATTAAGTGCGGGAAAATTTTTAGAATTTAGGGAGGTGCCGGGCAACAGAATTTAGTACCCGACGAGATTGCACCTGGCGACAAAATGCCTAACGCCGATCCTGCAAATATAAGAATTATAATCTACTATAAACTAAAATATTTATGTATTATTTAAACATCAAACGAAGCGTCGTAGCTTAAATGACATAACTCATCTTTTGAATGTTGATCGACTTTGTTAGATTTTTAGGCGAAACCTTTGGCTATTTTGGGAAAACTCACGATGACCGAGAAGACCTGACCTTCCACAAAAGTCGCAGCTGACCTGTTTCGTTCGACTTTCAGCCAAAGTTGTCATCCTGTGGTAATCCACTACCTAACAATTCTAGACCAAGTGGCGGGGTTGACAAGCCAAGACTGGCATTTGTATTAATTATTAAAACTCTTTTGCGAAGTCACAGTTTTCCTTAGTAACAGACACAATGGTATAAAAGGGCAATGAATTTTAACAGGATTAGCATTAAGAGAATGATCAAAGCCTAATCAGTTCATAGTTAAAATAGCCATCGCAGTAGTCATGTCAGTAGATAATAGTCATTTGTAAGTTTCAGTAGTCTCGTGAAGAATTTTAAACTGTTACGGTTCACATTCAGATTATCAGTTACTGTCAATAGCTTATAAGCACTTTCTTATAAAGTTCATATATAATCGGTAATCATGTAATGTAATACTATATTCTGCATGTTATCAATATTTCGTGTTGTAACAGTCACACTATAAAGTCAATGAATGTATAATCGAATAGTTCAGGTGTTAATAGTTCGTCAAATTTGTTAATCAATAATGTTCAAAACGTCATAGTTTCTGAAGTCAATACACATATTTTGGAATAGTATGAACAATAATAGTTCATGAAATTCGTTAGAACTATTCCAGTATATGCCTATTGATTGAGAAGATATGCATATAGTTTGTCCCGGTACACGAAATAGTCACGTTAGCATTTCTAGACCTAAAAGCATATACCGTATATATTCTATGTATAAGCCGAGAAAATTTAGCAAATTTTTCACAGCTGAAATTTGAGGGTCAAATTATAAAGAAGTTCAAAATGATTTATAAATAATTCGATCGCAAAAGTGATATTATAGGTTAAATGGCTGAAAACAATATTATTTTGATTTTATTTATTACAATGAGTGAAAGACTTTTAAGTGCAATAGAATATGCTCGATGGTCGTGACTTAGAATGAATCTTTTCTTCGATCGTACCAGATCAAGAAAACATTATGAAAAATTTACCTGTAAACTTGTGCGCATTTTCTACTACAGAAAACAGGTGCTAGAAGATAATTTTGTTTTCTGCCATCTTTCCTGAAACGAAAATACTCTAATTTTTTTCGTAAACTGTGTATGTATTTGTAATGTGTAAGTATGTGTTTCATAAAAATAAACCGGAACGGTACGAACCGAAATTTCGTAAAACGAGTGACTGGACAGTCTCAGATATCATCTTTGGAACACTTTCCTGCTGTTTTTGAATTTCAGCTACACCATTTGCCTTTTTCCAAAAACATCTACTCGTAAGCGCCAGGTCAGAAGCACCACCTTGTTGATATGTGCTTTTTTTTACCCAGCTCCTCGAAATATCACCAGTGATATTTTCAGTTCAGTAGAACTGATGATAGTACGACTTCGTTATGATTCAGAATAATTTTGTTCGAGAACACCCCTACGTGATGGAATTTGAGAGTTTTCTGCCTCTAGTCTTGAAAGGAAACGATTGACAGTATCTTCAAGAAAGCCCAGTATTGACAGTATCTTCAAGAAATGCCCTCCTTTTCAAAAAAACATTACCGTCACTAACTTCCATGTCTTGCTTCGTGTTCGAATACGGATATCTCAGCATGAAAGCTTTTCAGCTGACTGTCATACTAATCAAGCGGCAAGAATTATAATGTGTTACGTGAATAATCCTGCTGATCTTAACATTGCCCAGATTGGTCCATGCATGTATCGTACTAAAAAAGAAGAGGTTGTTCCAGTCATTGGTGAAGGCTTTGGGCGCTAGGGGACATTGCAAGTATGCTCAGCTCTGTTCCAATTTTGATAGAGAATATCTTGCAGAACAGACATAAGGTTATCCATATTCCTTAGCTTACAGCAAACTTTTCTGGGTGACTTTCAACTCGACGGTATTTTAAGTGCCGTATACTGCAAAAACACCATACATTTACAAATTTACACAATACATATCCTTCTCCGGGATCAGCGCTACGGTAGCCTATTCTGCTACGGCAAAAAATATTACAATGTTAAGAGTTATAACATGATTTGTCTTAAGTTTGGAAATTTTAAAAACATTTTTCAAGATAAATTAATTTTCTACATTTTTGGGTTTGAAATGGCAACGTGCTGATTCTGTGCTGTAATTACTTAATTATCAAATACTTTCATTCGACTGTTGAAATTGTCAGAATTTCAATCATCGCAATAGATATCTTCTCTCTGTAAAGCAATCAAGCTTTCCAAACCAAGCAGAAAATTTGTTTTTGAAATAAATATTTATGACAATAGAAAACTGTTGTTTTGCTTTCATAACGGTTTTTAGACATTAAGAGAAACTATTGTAAGGGTATAGTTGTTTTATAATAAATAACGACTTATACAATATCCTGCGGAGGATTGTTCCTGTGCGATATCCTGCCAAACGTTAATAATCACTACTACACCACAGAGTGGACAACTACAAAGTAATTCTTAAATTTACATTTCTAATGTAATTTTTTGTATTTGGAAACCTAAATTTCTTCACTCTGCTTACGGTTTTCGAATATAGTTAATCAGCAACAATAATTTTTTAGTGTGATCTAATTATCTTCTAAATTTTTTTGCTGTTATAAGGTATATACATATGTGACCATAAGTTTTATAGATGTGAGTGTAATTACTGCGTTATTCAAAATTTACGTGCATTATGACCTATATTCGCTATGGTTAGCATGCTTATGTCATGCGATATCACGCAGGCTCTTTATGGGAAAAAGGAATGGGGAAACACTTGTAACATTTTGTAAATTTCTAAAGTTTTCTCTGCGAGTTTAATTTAATTTTCATTATATGACATACACAGTTCTAGAATTTTCTAGATAAGATACGTCCACTCTATCAAATAGCTATTTGTGGTATAAGGTATTTCTCCTGCCTTCTTCGCGATGTAGTGGTCAGCACGCTTGACGCGTAACCGAGAGGTCCATGGTTCGATTCCCGGCGAAGGCGTTGCTCATTTTTCATCACTCCTGCTTTCCGAAATACCCTAATGACTCTACAGTGGAAGTAGCAATCTTCTAAAATTTATATGGACAGCAATGGCCATGTTATTACCCTGCAAGTATTTTTAAGGATTTTCGATTTCAAGATCCTTCATTTCTACATTGTATTTCGACGGATGCTCTGATTTCATTCTTGTTCTGATGACTTTTTGCGGCGTTTTCAAAAGTTATGTTCCGCGATTCCAGATTTAATTTAACATTAAAGGATATTCGTATGTTGAATATGCAACTTACTTTTCTTTACTGTATAAGGTATCTTCTCCCTCCTTTCTGCATGCCTTCGGGGTGTAATCGCTGTCGGCGAGTATTCGAGGGGTCTAGGTTCGCCCGGCGAGGGCATTGCTGATTTGTCATGTATTCCTGCTTCAGAAAAACCTATTGACTCTACAACTGACATAGTTATAAGATCCTTGGTGATAGCGATTCTGTATTACGTAAGTTAAAAACTATATACAGACAGAAGAAACCGTGCTGCTTAAGAATTTACTTCAGTTTTCATGCTTACATCGAATTTTCCTTTTCAGGGCAGAAATGCAATCCGGGATAACCGAATGAAATGGCCGGCTGGTGAAATCCCTTACGTTATATCAAGGACATTTGGTAAGTGAGTTTCCGTTTCTGTAAATACATATAAATTACAAATACATATGTTTTTGAAAGATTAAAAAAAATTATATTTAACATTCCCTTTGTATTCATGCGCGATAAATATTTCTTAGTAATTGAATTACGAATCAAAGCTATAAATTTATACTAATGACATTCCATGCGGTATTAGTTCTTATAAACTCTCGGAAGGGAGTAAGAAAATCTTTAATGTTCGCTCTCTCTGTATATATGTATATCATTTAGCAATGCGAACAATCATAACACGAAAATGAAATAATCATTTGTAAGGGAATATTCGTAATTTTTGATTACATATAAAAAAAATGATAAAAAAGTAGACTAAGTATGATGTCTTAAACGGGGGGGCGAACCTCCTTCCATAAAGAAATTAGCAGCGTAATAAAAAACGCGTTAAACCTGGCATATATTATGCGCCTTTCATGTTAAAAAAACTAACAAAAAGTAATTCATAAATATCTAACGATTTCTATTCACGCTATAAATATTGTTGCGTTTTACGGGTTCGTGGATTTGGGGTGATTGATGGCAACGCTTAATGAAGAATCAAAACACAATTTATTCGTAAGTATTACACAGGACAGTTCCAAAGACGCGTTACAGACGTCAAAAAACTACGATAAACACACTGAAACAATCAGCAACACAGCCTTAAGGCTATCAAGCTATAACGGTTAGGACTTCACGGAAAAGCACTAAAGTACAGCTCCCGACTCGGTCGATCGCTCTCATGCTAATCTCTGGACTCAAAGGACTACTACTGAACTCAACACACTCAAGATACTCTTCGCAATAAACCGCTACTCCGCGTACAGGCAGGGTATTTATAGCTTTAGATATGCCTTTGAGAACATTCTCTGGAAAACGGGTAAGAATTCGTTCCAGAATATTCTTGTTCCGTCTATTGCATATCGACGATTTTGTTGCCAAATGGACGATTTGGCGCTGATCTGGCAACTCTGCCTTTCTTTGCCACTTTCTGGCAGCCCTAAACTCGCAATGCGGGGCTGTCTTACCGCAGCTGGCCATTTCGCTAGAATATATTCTATTAAGGTGTAAGTGGCAACTTAGTATCGTATTATTTAGTCAGAATGGAGTATCATGCAAACCTTTTGCTTAGTTCCGTCAAAATTGTTAAAATGTTCATAAAAACACTTACATTAATAGATACCAAGTTTACTACCTTTATTACTTAAAGAATCTTTCGTCAGAAGCGTAGCTAGGGTTTTCAGCACCAGGGGACAACTGAAGATTTTGCGCCCCTTTAAGTGTGCCAAGAATGGAAAACATTTCATTCTAAATTTTTGGTAACATCAATTTGGCGCCCCCCGAATGTTGCGCCCGGGGACAGTTGTTCCCGCTTGTCCTACCCTAGCCACACCACTGACTTTCATGCAATATGTCAACGACTAAAGAGATGAATATTAGTGGTAATTTAAATCCACGCGATCCAGGTATTGTGACACGTAAGCTATCTGAAAAAATGCTCGAAACTAACGCTGAGGTGCATTCTTGATGAAAAGTTTAGAATATATAAGGATTCATTTCAGTTCAATGACCCAAATTTCGTAAATAGGTATTTTGGTATTTCATTTACCCCACAAGCTAACAGAAATCGAATAGAAGATGTGCTTCTGAACGCTGTAAGGGAAATAAAATTGAGCAAGGGGATGGTTAAATTCTTAAATTATATCGTCATGCTTAAAAGATTCCTGTTTCGAGAATGACGCGAAAACCAAGAGCATCATGGAAATCTCCAGAATAACTCAATGTAGCTGACAATCATTTCTGTGAGATGATCACCCGAAAGTGATTTCTGAGATTACAAAATACAGCGACTGTATGAAAACTAGCGATTAATATAGGCAAACCTGCAATTTCTCTCTACTAGCGATTATTGACGTAGATTTTATTTTAAAAGAGGAGCTTTCAGCGATTCATTAATGAATTTTTCTTTAGTTACTACTGAATGAAAGACAATACCATTAAGTGAGATCAAAGAATATCGAGAACACAGATGTTATCCACGACACCCTGTATAATGAAAGGGAAACAAAATTAGTGGTGCCCTCTAGGGATTAAAACATGAATTAAAAATTATTCGCTCATAGATAAGACGGGGTTAACTTAGAATTGGCTAATGTAGGAAAATTTTTATGAATATGGAAAGCTTCAAAGGAATTCACTATCGGAGGAAGTTTTCTGGATGATGTTTTGAAAAGGTAACATTGAATTTATGGCTTGCAGCCCAATAAATGCAGAAAAAGAGATGATTTGTTTATTTCCTTTTTTCTAACATATGGTCTATGTTCCTTGATATGGAATTTTACAGTTAGCTTTGTTTGACCAGTGTAATTCAAAGTAATGCTAAATTCCCCCAAAATTCGTGTCAGCAATAAAGTTTTTTAAGCCCAAATTTGCATATTTTATTAACTGAAGAAAAAATTATAGGAAAGCTGAATTTGTTTAAAATTAACGCAATTGTGTTATTAACAGAAGGGGAAAAAATTAACAACTAAATTAATTATTATCGATTGAAGTCGAAGAATGGTTTTCTTATTAGAACTAGAAATGTTTAACTGTTTGGTCAATAACTTAAAGCTTCTATAAGGGTCCTCAAATAATTCAACTCTTGATCAGGGCCAGATTAAGAAGTTTAGAAGCTCTAAGCTCTTAAAAACCGTACATTTCATGATAAAACTGAGAAAGTTAAAATTTTTTATGTCCCCTTTTCAGAGTCCCTCTAAGTACTTTTTCGTGATGCCCCTTTTCCTTGATGCCCTAAGCACGTGCTGAATTTCCTTAATGGTTAATCCAGTTCTGCTCTTGATTAAGGGCTGCTTTAGAGAAATCTTAAAGGAACCTCGCTTGGAATGTAGATGTTTATATGTTTTTGTAGCTTCGCTATAATTGCTAAGATGACAAGCAATTCATGATTCCTGAGTTATTCATTGTTTATGATTCCAGGTCTTTTAGGTTGAGACATTCATATAAAAGTGGAAGGCAATGAGTTTGTTTATCAAACAACTGCAGTAGATGTATTGTCATAAGTAAGCCCGAAAAAGTATTGACCAAAAACGTCATGTGTGCACAAGAGATGAAGCAAAATTTGAAACATAGAAACATTAAATGAGTTGTTTTAGAACATGTCGGTAAGAATTAACAGCCATTTCGATGCTATAAAAAAAAACTTGCCTACACTTTATATCAGACGTTCTCAACCTATTGACTAAAGCGTTCCATCTAAATAAAAACTGAAAAACTTTAGCTCCACCACTACATTGAATTGAAAAACTTTAACTCCCCTTCTACCATTTTACAATGATTATTTTTCAATTTACCAATAATACTTCCCATATACATAAGAAAAAAATATTAGATTAAAAATTGGTTGCCATTTTATTTAGCAAAATTTAAGTTAAAATACTTCAGTTATAAAATTTAATGCGAAATTTGGACCTGTTTATTAGGGATCAATTCTTTATGCCTCTTCTCATTTCATTTAGCTTTAACCGTAAGTTAGGATCCACTTTTAATTTTGTTCTGCATTTATTTTCTAATATAACGTGAAAAAAAATCCTTGTTCACGCAAATAGGTTGTGCAAAAAGGCAATAAAATTTGATAGCTTTACTGCAAATGCCCTTAAATTCTTTTTCTCGGTTCAGCCCTACAGTTAACAAGTGTATTATTTTTGAAATCTTCAGTTAGAATTCGATCAATGGAAATTTCTATCAATTGTTCTTTTTTTTTTCCGAGATAAAATTTAATTTCATAATTCACAGGAAAATACGTGTTGATATTATTTATCAATGAAAAAGAATAATTTTTAATGTCGGATGCTAATTCTTCTTTTATTTTGAAATAATTTTGGGTTAGGAAACTTTCTAAAAGTGGTTTCTAAAAGTTTAAAATATTACTAAACAATTCTTTGATTATTAGCTCGAGTTGTTTTATTACTAATGGTAAACAAATTAACACTAATTTTATCTCTAATGGTAAACAAATTATGATATGTGTGGATGAAATACTGAATGTGGCAGTAAAATCAGAAACGAAAATTATGAATACACTTAAGGGTAATCGGGATTTAAAACTAAACATGATGTCAGAAACTTTTGAAGACCTTAAAACTATATGATAAAGAAATACTTACATTTAGATACAAATGATATTAAACTGCAAAGTTGTGAATGGAAATTTCTGAGTGAAACTAAGTGAAATAAAATCATGTAGATGATAAATTAGGATCAGAGAATGTAACAAGTATTAAAAAAAATTATAAGGAAATGTCTGAATACGAAGTAAATTAAAACAATTCGTATTGTTGAAAATTGTGTTAATGTCTAAAATGGAATAAAATATTAAAATTTATAAATGGTGAGACACAAATAAAAACAGTATACAAATAAATAAGTTAAACTAGAACTATAAAATATTAATTAAGGAGGAAAATTACAAACCTAAGAAAAGTAATTAATAGTTATATACTTAAATTACTTAAATTAAAAAAAAAATATTGGGCAGTGTAAGGAAGATATAGTTAAAAATGTCAAAGAAATTAGAAATTCTTATAAAATTAAGTAAAAGAACTAAGATCACGGAAAATAAACGTTTTTTTAAAATAGAATTTAAAATAAATAAGTTAAAATTAAAGTGCATATAGAAAACTAGAAAGGTTAAAAAAAAGATGTTTAAAATTAAATGATATAACAGACAATAGTTATGTAAATGAAATTAAAACTCAGAATATGTTGAAAACTATAACGTTAAAAATAAAAACGTGCGAAAATGTATCTAAAATTAAGTAACGCAACAAATAAACAGCATGTACGAGAACAATTACGTCCGTGAATTATAACATATAAGGTAAAATTCAGACTATATTGAAAATTATGAAAGGCATGAAAAAAGTAGTATGTGGAAATTAAATAAAATATTACAAATTAGAAACATAAAGTATTAAAAAATATAGCAGCAAACAAATATGTTGTTACGAACAGAAAATGTCAGAAATAAATTAAATTAAAATTAAGAGTGTCATGGAAAACTAGAAATGACAAAAGTATCAAAAGAAAATTAAGTAGAATAATAAATAAAAAAAAAATTATCTTGCAGTTTCATTTTCCTGACATGATAAATTGTCATTAGAGAGAAGTCCTTTTAATATTTTTTTCCCTCATATATTGTTTTGAAAGACCTGCATTGAATTTTTTAAACTCCAGACTTAAAAACATATTTCTAAAATACACAATTCACTCCTTCGTCAATAGAGGGCAGAATGAGAATATCGATCCGTTGCCAGTTTTGAAAAACTAAATTTAAATGAAAAGCAGGATGTCTACAATTCAACCAGCTGTCTAAAAACAACTCAACTCTACTCGTGATGTCATTGGCTACGCTTCTTGGTGCGATTTCATCGATGACACTGCAAGCTACACATGGACCTTATAAGAGAGGTCCATCTTTCTTATGAGGTCCATGAAGCTACACCTGCGACGTCACTGATCCCGCCCTCTGTGAGACGTCATTGGCCATGCCTTCAGCTGCACAGCTCCACTGATGCAGAACTGTCATTTTATAGCTATTTACCTGCTGTTAGAGACAGCAAACTACGTAAAAAAATTATTATATTTGAAAATAGGTAATATGACCTAGAAAAGGTTTGCGACATAAAGTGAAGAGACGCTAATAAATCGGTCAAATCTAAAATAATTAATTAGCTACTGTTATCTTTTTATAGGAACTTATTTTTATTTCCTGTGAAATAGAGCATCTATTTCTATTACTCCTTTTAAAAACATCATTTATGACAAATTTTGTTATGACTGTGGCTAAAAGAATATTTGTGAAAATAAAAATGGATTGGTTTCCTGAAGTCTATAAGTGGCTTATTGGCCTTGAACACGGCTCAGATGGCATGAATTTACCAGTGTTAAACAGGTGTTCGGTTATTTAATTTTTGAATTTAATAGTAAAAATACTTTGTTTCTTTGCATACTACCTATTTTTCTCTTGCGTGCCACCAGCAGTACACATATCACCACTTGAGAATCGCTGACATAAAATCACATCCGGTAATCATCATATTATAAAACTTAAGTTTTTGCTGTGGATATATATCTATAAGATCAAAATAAGTCATAGAAAAGTACCTGTAATAATCGTTTTTAGCATAGCGCTTTTTAATTTAATTGTAATATATGCAATCTCTTCAGACAGGAGAGAACGCAGCATCATAGCTCGTGCCATAGATGAATTTCATCAAGCAACCTGCATTCGATTTGTTCCTAGAAGCTTCGAATTCGATTATGTGTTTGTCACCAGGAGAGACGGGTAAGTGTAAACACGTTATAACCAATAAATCAGTAGTCTTAACTTCTGATTATACTGCAACGATTTATCGAATTTTTTTGCGGATATACAGCCAGGGATGCGTACACACATAAAAAATTAAAAACGTACATATACGAGGGTTGAACGGTATAATTACTAGAGTACCCGGGTACAGGGCCTAACCACTGCCGAAATTGATTTTAAAATTTATAATTACTCACGGGTCAGAGTGATTTAGGTATAAAATACTAAACTTCAAAATTAGTTTACTATTATGGCAGTTTACTAGCATGGTGTGATTTCAAATGTTAGAGAGATGCTCGCAAGTTCATTATAAAAATACACATGTACGAGGAACGCTTGAAGAACAAATAACATGACACAGAAAGAATGAGCATATACTGTAAATGAAATCAGAACACGCAACCTAAAATACTGTTACGTTTTTCTCTTCTTCTTCGTACGTACGTTAAAGGTTCGTGGATTTAGACTGATTAATTACGACACTTGATAAAGTATCAGCAGTATCAGTTTATTAGCAAGTATTTTTTAAGACAGCTCCAAAATCACTCTTACAGTTGTCAAAGAACTACTATAAACACGCTGAGACAATCAGCGACATAGCCTTTAGGCTATCAGGCTATAACGGTGGAGACAGCGTCACGGCAAATCACTAGAGTACGTCTCCCGACTCTGCTCGGTCGTTCTCGGAACTCCACGTACTCTCGAGACTCTCCACACTAGAACTCGCGATACGCTAGAGTATAGCTCCCAACTTGGTTCAATCGTTCTCGGAGCTCAACACGCTCTAAAATAAATCTCGACGATGCACTAACTCGTGATACATTAAGACTTTCTCGATGCACTCGACGACCGACTCGGCACTAAACTTCGAGACACTCGCTCACTGGCTGCCTATCAACTGGATGGACTCCGCACTGACTCACTCTCCGCTGGGTTTGTATAGCTTTTGGCTTGTGTTCGAGAACATTCTGGGCTAAACGAGTAAGAATTCGTTCCAGAAGGTTCTCCATCCGTCTACGGCATATCGGCGATTTCTCGCCAAATATGGCAACCCTGCCTTCCCTTGCCATTTTCTGGCAACCCTAAACCTGCTTTGCGGGGAAGCTATCACATGAATAATTCACATTTCGTAACAATACATTAATATAGAAAAGTAGACGTCAAACAGTACGTAAGTGATATGGCATCTACATTAGGTTATTAAGTTTGGCCACAGGTCTTTAGACATCTTCTTAGAAGCAATATTTATGGTTATATATTGAGATAATGTTATTCTTATTTTTTCCTGAAGTTTAAATGAAAATTCTGCGCTATAAAATGATCGTTAAGCATATAATTAGGCATGTAGCATATTGCCCAGTTCATCGTAAGTTACCTTCTGACATACCTTGAGCAAGCAGAAATATCTGAGCTGTTTGTAAATGTGTGCGTTTAGTGCGTCAGGAGTATGACCAAACTAAAAATGTATGTGTGGAAACTATGAAAGATTACGGTCGAGGATCACTCTGAGATTCGCATTAATTAAATTTCCATTAATTTCGCATTAATTTAAATATTCCAGCTCACAAATCAGGTCTCTGTGATTTTGTAGTCTGCTAATGCTGGACGAAGAAAAGCATTTTGTGAGAGGATGGCATTATCATCAACGTAAAATGCGAGAATGGTATTGGGTGTTTGTTTGATGTCGTTCACATATAAGTTGAATAGGATAGCCCCGTAAGCCCGTAGCAAGCCGTCTAGAACAGCACGGCGGAACGAGTATGCGTTTGAAATGCAAACGAGAAAGTTTCTCCCTGTTAGGTAGGATTTAATGATGCTTTTGATGTCGTCTAGCAATCCTGGGGTGACTAATTTGTGAATGAGACCGTCTAGCCAGACCCTTTCAAAAGCGTTCACAGAGGAAAGGAAAAGAAAAGTCCACAGTAAACGCCTTTTTCTGTAGTCTCAGAAATCAGTTCAACCACTCTGTAAAGCTGGTGAGTATTTCATACGTTCCGGCGCTAAAAGCCAAACTGAACGTCCGAAAGCCAAACTGTTGTGGAATCATGAATCTGTTGTCAATGAAGGCGCTGAATATTGCTAGTATTAGCGCCTCAGCGATCTTACTAATAGAAGATAACAGATTAATCGGACGGTTGGTTTTTTAGCGAAATAAGAGGCTTATTTAGTTTAATTATGAGCGAGATGAAGACTGAAGTGTAACGGGAAGTACTCATGTTTCAGAATGATGTTGATTATTTTCGTCAGCAGAAAGACCGTGTTCAGAAGGAAGTTCTTTACTATTTATTGGTGACTTTGTCAAAACTAGGACACTTTTTCTTATCTATATTCCTGATATATCCGTAGACTTCAGAAGGAAATACCAAACATGTTTTTTGCATATTCATTTGTTGTGAATTGATGTAGTATATCTGAAACGTCACATTGTGCTTGGTTATGTTGAATGCTGTTTGTGCAAAACTGAAATTCCAAATACGCAGAGAAACCAAAACATACAGATC
>KK120847.1:2876802-2902240 GCA_000611955.2 Stegodyphus mimosarum
TGCGAAAATATAGCAAATTAGTTAAACTTTAGAGTATGTTGGGAAGTAAAAACATTAAAAATAGGAAAGAAGGTTAAAAGATTACATCTAAAATTAAATAAAAGTCAGTGTGTATAGTGTGATAATATGATAAATAAGCTTAAGATTTACGAAATAAATTAAAAATTTACATCTAAATTAAGTGAAGGTCATGTAAACGATCAGAAAATATCAGAAATAAGTTAAAATATATAATATGTTGAAGATCGCAAATGTTAGAAAGTATGAAAAAAAGATTGAAATTATATATAAAATTAAATGATATAATAAATAGAAACATATATTTCAATAATTACGCTCGTAAAATATAGCAAATAAGTTATAAATTGGAGTACATTAAACATTACGAAGGTTAGAAAGAAGGGAAAAAGTTAAAATTGGATCTAAAATTAAAATCATATGATAAATTAAAATGTATATCTGAATAATTACACTCCTAAAATTTAATAAGTGAAATAAAATTACGAGTATATGGTTAAAAGATATGAAGAACGTCCTGTGTAAAATGAGTAATGTAATTAAGATAAAGGAAAATGAATATGCTCTGATGAAATAAAAAATTGTAAGGCATACGTTAAAACTAAGAGTGTATAGGACATTATAATTCTTGAAATATAGCACAAAAATTAAAAATTTACATCTACCTGCCAGTCATTAAATTCCAGGCGTTTAGAGAACATAGGAAATAACCATTATATGCCAAGTAAAGACAAAGAAAAATACAAAGGAAAACAAATTCTAAAATTAGAAATTACCGCTGGAAAATTAACAAAAGATAATCTCTTATCAAAGTGTGACGACACCTTATCAGTTAGTTTACTCATCCGCAATCCGCCTCCCGACTTGCACCGCCTCACCTGCTTCCGGGCTCATCCGCAATCCGCCTCCTGCCCCTGAACCCCCCGTTTCACACTACTAGTTTTAATATGGAGTATACTCCCCTCTCACAGCCAGACAGGTCGCGCAGCATGACAGCATATTGGACCGGAGACAGTTGAGAAGTCCCACTCCTACAGCAAGGCAGTTTTTAACTTCGGAATGGTTCTCAGAGGAGGATGACGAATTGAAAGGGGTATGGCCCTCCTAAAAGCGATACAGACATGCTTTATAGAGTTAAGGGCAACAGATCCAGTTGGCCAATCCATGTGGCGAATGTTCTCACTTTCAAGGAACTCGCTGACTAGCTGAGCCCTATACGGACGAGCGTTGTCGTCCATGAATAAGAACCCAGGATCAGATAGAGGGCCCTAAGACCTTCTCTCTGTACCTCATACCTCCCAAGGAGCCTTTGTCAACATATAATGAGGTGTGCGGACATCCAATTTAATGCCTGTCCAATTTAATGTCGGTACACCTTTACAACCGTAATAATCCTTTCCCTGAGAAGGAACGTGTGGTATCGTGCCATGGACAAGTGGTCAGCTTGTCGCAGGACGCCCGGTGTTTAGTCCCCAAGGAAACTTGGCACTCAATTTATGGGCCCACTCAAGGGATGAGATGCTGAGTCAACCTTGCCCAGGGCGGGGATCGAACTTCAGACCTGCGGCCCTGCTGCGTGACCCATCGGGCTTCGTGGATTACATAGCAGAGAATTATATTCAAAAGCCGTAGAAAAATATACTTTTGAGGTATGTTTATAATATATCTCAATATTTTGCCCTTGAATATTTCGAAATTATAAGTTGCTGCTTTGTTTTCCTAATTATATTTGCTATACGCCGATGTTTTAAAACTGCAAGGTATTATCCTTGCAATCTTGTTTTCTCCGACGCTGGTTTCCAATTACTTTCCGTGAAAACTTCTGCAAACACCAAAGGCCTTAAAAAAATTAAAAATGTATAAACTTTTTTCGATAAATTTAAAAATTTTAGTGTGTCATTTTCTTTTAGATGTTTTTCTATGATTGGAAGAGATGGTGGAGAACAGTTGCTGTCGTTAGGAAACGGCTGCTTGTTTGTTGGTATCGTCATACATGAATTTATGCATGCTGTTGGTTTCTGGCATGAGCAGAGCAGAGCTGATAGAGATGATTTCGTGTCTATAGTATGGGAAAACATTCAGCCAGGTAGTATTTTTTTCCATTACTCAAAATAAAAACTTTTTAATATAAATAAGCGATCACAAAGTTTCCTTCGAGGGTGATATAACGTATTAAGTTTACTATATCTTGAAGGAACTGCCATTGTTATAAAGAGGTATTCGATTGACGAAGCAAGCGAAAATGCCCTTTTAGGAGAAGTCTATTGTCCACTTTATAGAAATTATAGTAAAACTGGGGGAAGGGAAAAAATAGTAAATATAAAAGAATAAGGATGGTTAATTGTGCTGCTGTAAGACTTTACGCAGTCTTCTTTTGAAGTACTATAATAATCTTACTATATAATATATACTGTATAATAATTGTATACTATATAATAATTATAATAATTGTAAGTTGAAATGGAAATTGTCATAAATATAAAATCATCGATCATTATAATTTTAAGGCAAAATAGGAATTGTGCTGTTTTCCACGTTTTGAAATTTTTGTCGTAATTATCAAATCATTGAGCATTATAATTTACAATTATAATTTTTAATTATAATTTACAATTATAATGCTCAATGATAAGTTAAAATAGGAATTGTGTTACTTTCCATGTCATGAATTTTTCTGTGAAATTTCTTTACTTGATCATAAAGATTTCAATGGTTTTATTTCAGTGGTACTTATGAAGGACTGCTTCGGTTTTTATGCACTATTTATAGGGCATGGCTTGCCTGAAATAGCAGTTCTGCACGCTTGAATTCTCTTAATACAGGAATCGCAAGTATAGCTCCAGACAGGAGCGGATTAAGTATGATGGGACGCAACATGACTTTATAGATAAGTAATTTGTTATTGATAGATAGAACGTTGTTCCATGGTTTAAGGTAAAAGCATTTTATACAAGATCTTTACGTGCTCAGCTCTTGTATAAAATATGTGAAATATGGAACTTCCATGTGAGACGATAATATAAAATAATACCAACTTAGTCCAAAGTTTTCGTTTTCTTGATGAGTAAAATAGCGATGACTTCACGTTGATTTTAATATCCGATGCTTGAAGACAGACTCTAGCATATGAACGTAGGTTTTGAATGCATGTTTGACTGACCTGAGAGATGCGTTTTCAGTTAGAATTGTATTGTCACCTGCATGCACAGCAAATACTGTGTTTTGTGTGTGGAGCATATCGTTCGTATAAAGATTGAAAAAGTAGGATCAAGACGTGACATTTGTGGGAAGCTAGTTAAAACAGGGGACGCGAAGAGTAAATGTTGTTGACATAAATGACAAAGTGTCTATTTTTAAGATAGCAACAGGTGATATTTGTGATACATTTAAAAAACTCAGGATGAAAAAATTGCTGATGAGGTCTTCCACCTAGACACGACCAAAAGCATTAGTTACGTTGAGAAATATCGCGCTGCATTTAGTTTATTTTGTAAGCTCTAGGAAGTTACTTTAGTAATTCGGTGCAGTTGAATGCTTCTGCCTGAATCCATATTGTTCGGGAATCTGAATTTTGGAGAAATCAAACAACAAGAATCAGTGTAATATTTGTAAATTTTGCAGGACCAGTTTCGATGGTAATCTCGTTCATTTGCACTTACGCAGCCGAGGAAGATGGTTCTGTAGTTAAACCATTGAAACTAGTCCTGCAAAATTTACAAATATTACGCTGATTCTTGTTGTTCGACTTCTCCAATAATCGTTATTTAGAGTGTTATTTTAACCTAAATCAGAAACTTGTTCAATTGAATGAATATGAGTAGCTGGTGAAGTAAATGGTACACAACTTACTTAGTGCCAAAGGGTATATAGTGCCAAAGGGTATCAGTATAAAACAAGGGAAATTTTCCTGGTTTGAAAATCGGCGAGATGATAATACTTTTCTAGACTCCAAGTGTACAAATTTCTAGAAAAATTCTAAAAATGTCCAAATTTCACGATGATGTTAATCATTGTCGCAGAATCGTGATAAGTGTCCCATGTTTTGAAAATCGTGATAAGTCCCATGTTTTGAACCATTTTAGTTAATACAACATCAGTTCACGGACTTTTCGGGACTTCTTGTAGTACTTTTGACAGTAATTTGGAAATAAGTACTTCTGGCATCTGAAGTGAAGGAATGCTGTCTGTATTTCTGTTGAAATAAAAGTTCATTAGCGTTTTAGTGATAAAGTTTTCTGTTGGAGAGTGGGAAATGTTGTTAGTGCGAAACTGAGAAGCATTGTGATCGCGAGAGCCTCGGCTTTCTCTGATTTAGTATGTAGGCAGGGTTTTAGTGACATTAAAGAAAGGAATAAACTTACAGGACCTTGCAGAACGGAATTATCTTGAATTGGCATTAGCATATTATCATCTGGGGTGGATGAATCCGGATAATTAGCTCAATCCAGTTGTACTTGTTGAGTATGGGACCTGATTTCGTGTTTGAGTTCAGTTTTGTTCTCGGAATTTCTGTATGTATGCCGTCGTATTCTAACAGTTTTCTCCGTTTAATTAGGTTGCGAATCATCGATTTTATGTGCTTGCCTCCGTCAGCAACATGCTTATTACCATTGCTGACGGAATTATGAATTTCAGTGATAAGATCAACGATGAGAGTGTCTAACTGATTCAGTATTGAGTACTTAGTGAAAAACCTAAACAACTGAATGTTGTTTAACGTTTTGATGTTTCTAGTCGGTTTGTAATAAAGAACTTTTTGTGTGGTGCGTTATAGCATGAGAAATACAAATTAATGGTCATAGTACCTTGAGCTGATGACGTTCGTTTAAGTTTTCCACGTGTGTGTGAGTTGCACCACCTATAAGGAAAAATCTATGACTGAAACTGAAGTATCGTTTTAACATATTGTATCTATGGAGTTGAGCTTTCAATTCCGGATGATATGGCCAGATCGCTGAATTATATTGGCTAGGTATCTGTTATTAGCTCAGATCGACTCTCGGTGATGTACGTTAAAGTCTCCATCTAGAATCATTTGATTTCTGAGCTGGAATAGTAAATATGAATCAAATGCTACATTGTGCGCTCTTGTTCTGTGGAATTGTAAGCACAGACAATTGTGATTGGTCGAGAGTTGTATAGTGGACAGATATAGAGCTTCTTCGATTAAAATCTGTGGAACTGTTACGGAGGTGTAGGAAATGGAGTGCTTTATTAAGACAATTAATCCAATTTTTACATGCATTTTTGCTCTTACACGATCCAGACGGTACATGATATAATTACAAATACTGAACTTTACATTCGGATCAAGCAGGTGTTCTTGGAGGGGAATTACATAAAGGCGATGTTCATCTAAAAACTCCCTTGATTCGTGAATTTTATGGAAGATGTCATTTGCGTTCAATGTTACAATTTTAAAATTAAATCCAAATTTAATTATTTCTAATTAGCCCGTTAATCTCCTCTCAAACGAGGTTAAATTATATTACCTTTTTGGACAATACCATTATAGCTTTTATATAATTTATTTTCCATGGGTAACTTTACTTAATTCAGTGCCATAAAACTTCTGAAACTCTGTTATTACTTCCACTAAATCAGAGGTATCGGCAAAGCCATTAGAATTAATTTTCACACTGTTATCTGTATTATTAACCTGTGCAGCAGTAGTTTTTCTGAAGGGTCAAGCCTCATTTCCTTGGAATTTTTATTAGCGTTTGCCGTCTAATTACAGTTGAATCCAGGTTTGACGGTTTTTTAAATTTTTGAAGGTTTTTTTCAGGAAAGAATTTCGGACGACCACGGTAACTTGCTGAATGACTTTCGGGACAGTTTGCGCATTTGAGATTTTCTGTATGTTCTTTTAGATCACAATAAAAAACTTAGTGGGCCCAACCACTTGATATATTGTGGCCAAAGTGACAACTCTTGGACGAATGGTGCCATTCCTGGCAGCTGAAGAACTGCAGCAGTTGGTATTTCAAAACGTATTTCTCCATTTGGTAGAAAAAGTGATTGTCTGATAAATCTCTTCAAACTTGTTATTTTTAATAAACTAGATGTACAAGATGTTTTTGAAATTAAAGATACATTTTGTAATTATTTCGAGAAATGAGGTAATTATTGCTACAGCTTATAAAAGGTCAAATTCCTCTAACATATTCTTAAATTTTCACATTGATATAAAATTTAGATGATATATAACTAGAACTGATCTTGAGAATTTCCTGTCCGTAGGTCAAACTCACAATTTTGCGAAATATACTGATGGAAGATTGCACCATTTAGGTGAACGATATGATTATGATTCGATCATGCATTATGGAGCATACGATTTCACACGATTCCGCAATCGTCCTACTATACTTCCAAAACAACGCAACGTCTTCATTGGTCAACGCATAGGATTCAGCCGAGCAGATGTGAGAAAGATCAATAAGTTGTATCCATGCAATACATCTCCAGTTGGTATGCTAAATTTCTTTTCAATTTCTTGATTTTACATTTTAAAAATATCAATAAGTTCCTAAGATTTGTTTCAAAGTAAAAAAGAAAAAATACTTTCCTTTCTTATCATTATTATATAGGGTGAGCTAAGACTTGAATAATGAATTAAGTTTACTACATAATTAAAGCTGTTTTTAATGTATCGCCGGGATTGTATCACTGGTTATCAGCCACAAATGAAAAAAAACTTGACTTAATTATTATATAATATAATAACAAGTAATTATAATATTTTGATAAGTAGACTTTTAGCTCATCCATAACATAAGAAAATATTGCAGTGGATCATCGTTACATACGTACAGTAGGCGCCGCTTAATGGAATCACGTCTGTCCAAGGCTCTTTTGATAATATTGCCCGGATGGGTACTTACGTATTATCTCAACCACCTTAGTAAAAGTCGCATTTTTATTATATCAATTATTAATAAATTATGTATTTTCCATAAAGATTTAGACCAGAGGAAGTATACTCAGTTATAACTATCAAGTGCCCATACGGTTACATATTTTGGTATACATAAAAACGCTTTATTTTCAAATTTTATTCTTATGTAAAACACTATTCTTATTTCAAATGTTATTCTTATTCTTTCCCACTCAGCAATTCGTATATTCTTAAAATGCTCACTTGTAGATAATTGTGAAGGTCTTTTAGTCTCTCTATCGACGTTCCACATTTCTGTCCAGATAACCATTTTTCTCAGTTGCAAGGGAAACATGAAAAAATAGTTCTGAATTTAAAGTGATATTTATTAATTATTTTACTTCCTTAATGTTGCATATGTCAAAACGTCTTTCAGAATATTAGGATTTCTTCTGAAGTATTACTATGGTAAGATTCTGAAGCTTATTTCACCCAGCGCGAGTTTTTTTCAATGGATATATCGAGATTCGATTTAAACACCGATTCTCAACATATTATTATCGGAAAGGAACTTGAAACTTGCAACTTCTTGCGAAAACCCATGCAAAACTCAATTTTCATCATAGTGTTTTACATGTTTGGAAAGGAGTCTCACTAGATGGTTGCACCAATAATCTTTTCCACGAAAAATTTTGCAGCTGGCTATAGAAGTCATTAGATGAGATCTCACATTTCAAGTATAAGTCTTAAAAGATATATAATTTTTTTAATGTGTGATGAAGACTAATTTTATCGAATCTCTGGTGAATAAATATCTTGAAAGTAAGAATATAGTTCAATAATTACCATACTTAACAGATCTAAATCTTAGTTAAACATGTGAGAGATATTTTAGAAGCCAGAGTTAGTAATAATCCTCTCCTCAAAACCTTGTTCTTGAAGGTTCCATGTCTGCCTTTCTGGAAAAATGAATAGTTTAATTATCAATCTAATCATTCCATGCAGAAAGATTTCTTGCCTTTCATGGAAGACTGTAGTGATTACACATTACACTGCTTTTATTCAAAGTAACATAGGTAATTAACAATAATATTTTTTAATTTTAAAAAAAATGTAGTCACAGCGTATAGTTTGCAAAAAAGGCAAGCTATGGTGTAATACTTTAAACAGATTTTAACTGTATTATTGCAGAATTTTTGAAAGTTTATTAGAACTTTAAAATGTTTTTTTTTTCTTATATCATAAATAATGGTGAATTTTAAAATTATCTTTCAATTTTGTACTCCAGTGTGTTGTCATGTGTCGTTAATTATTCCATAAAGTTTTTTTCTCCCACTTATTTCTTGTTAGCTTTATACGCCAGTTGTGATTTTGCATGGTTTTTGAACACTGAGAAACTAATGGTCAAAGAAATTAATTTCGCAACTTCATATGAGCTGGCACGCCATAAAATGGTACACAGTTCTGTGTTTCATCTATTCTTCTTTTGATGAATTTATTTTGCTTTTTTTCTTTGCATTCAAAACTCGACTGGAGATTGAATAGTATGCTTCTTAAAATTTTACTGTCGGCATTTAAAATGTATACCATTTTTATTTTAAAATTCAAACACTGATTGTTAATGCAGGACACGCGAAAAAGGTGGTTACCCCCAGCATATATTTCCAAGCCGGAAGCTAAGTTTCTGAAAATAAGTTAAAAATAATGACAGATTCAAAACGGGATTAAAAATTTCCTTAAAAGTATTGGCAGTGACTGATTTAAGATCGATCTGTCTTACTTCACCATTTTACTGTATTATATAAACAGCCGCTTGAGCAATATATAACTACTTATCATTTCACAGAAAAAGTTTTCATCAATGGAATTTGAGTTCATGACTATTGATAAAATCTTGTCGAAAATAGCCAAGGAATTCGATTTAATTCGCATTAAAAAAGCCGATAGGGCTCGTTTCAGTTATATCTAAAAATGTCAAGTGATGCAAAGACATTGCCTCATTTACAACAAGAAGGGCTAAGCCATATTTATAGGAGAATTATAAGAATTTTAAGGCCTTTTATAAGATTACTGGAAGCGTTAACGCCACCAGTAGTAATTTCATTATCGGTTTAGATTACTGATTCTATTTTATTATTTATGAATCGCATATTACCAATATTATTTTTGTAATTAAAAGGAAGAAATAATGCATTTTTGATAATTACGGCGACTAAAATATATTGACATTATATTTATTTATTAAGGTAGAATACTATACTTATTCTTATTCTTTTATTCATAGAAACTTGCGTCGATTCTAACAGCCAATGTAGAGGTTGGGCTGAACGTGGAGAATGTGAGAAAAATCCAAAGTGGATGCTAGCCAACTGTAGGAAATCGTGTAATCAGTGCAGTAAGATCATTTCTCTACTCTGAATATAAATTTTACAAAGAATTTGAAGCAGAGTTTTAATTTTTTTACAACGAATATGAATTAGCTATTCGAGATTAATCTAAATTACAAACAAATCATCAAGCAAACAAATAAAATTAACGAGTAAATAAACTTGCTCAAATAACAAAACTTGAAAAATTTTAAAGAACAATTTGGATAGACTGCAGATTAGCGGCCAGTCGCCAAATGAAGCGAAAAAGCGCCAAATCTGGTAACCTCTTGGCATCATGAAAATCGTTAGGGTTTATTAGTCCAAAGGGATTTAGTCCCGAAGGACTATTACTTTCGTTTTGCGATTTTGCGTTGAATCACTCTGAATGCCCGTTTCACTTTTCAAATTGTTGCCACTAAATGTTATCGCTCTGCATTAAATTTAAAAAAATGAAAAATCTGCATAAATGTATGCATGTTTCTCGCATTGTGATAAAACCTAGAGCCATCGAATTTTGAATGACGTAATCCTACTGCGAATATGGGCATCTGGAAGCCCTAATTTTGAATTTGAAATTTGCTTTATTATCGATTTTATGTTTTGTAACATTTCAACGAATTTCTGATTAACAAACTAAATGATTTCAAAGCGAGCAATGGCAACACTGTACGGAAAAAGAAAAACATTTTTATCTCCAGCGCACGAGACTTACGGAAATTCTAAAGATATGTTCATTTTAAAATGATTTTGCGATATTGATTTTGAACTGAATTTTATGGTTTGAGTACGTAGTACATGATATTTAATAAAAAAAGGTAGCACACGAAACGTTAAAAAAAACGCGCCTTTGGACGTAATTTAAAATCTGAAATCTTTCAGATTTTTTTTTTATAGTTTTTTTTTTTTTATAGTATTTAAATGCGCTTTTTGAATTTTTGTTATTTCACTGTGCTTCTAGTAGATTGTGTGAGCAAAATGGCTGGCGTCGAAAGAGTTGAACGTGTAGATTATACTTATTTGATTCGGTTGCAAGATAAGGGCGAAAGATGTGTGACAGAATGGTGCGTGAATTATGGTTTGATTGCGAATATGTACGAATGTCCTAAGTATAAAAATAGTATGAAATTAGTTGAAAGGAAAGATGCGACAGATTTGTGTGAATGGAGGTATGTGTCCATTATATGTGGTTAAGCACGTGGCTGAAATGAGCGCTCCATTTTGAATTTCATCTCCATTGTATTGTTACATTTTAATGTGGGTATAAACAAATGGGAGTTTCTACTGTTTATTGTAAATAAAAATTTATTATAAAAATATAAATTACGTAGTTAAAATTGTTTAACCACTTTTTGTTTTTTTACTATACAGTAGTTTACTAATGTTTCAGTAGACCGAAATTTTGAATTTTATCTTCCTTTTTCATCTGCACTTTTTTTAAAGTTCTAGATTAAATATGAAGCAATGCTTTCCGATCATTTACTGCTTATTACAATTTCTTAAATTTTGTGCTAAAACGTCTTACTCCATTTTGCTACTGTCTTAAAAATGGTATATGATATTATGAAAAGTTTTAATATTGTTGATCCCATAAAATACATAGTTATTAACTTTCAAATACCTTATCGTTGTTTTTCTTGAACTTCTGTTTTAGATATTTTTGCATGTTTACATGATCAATTTGTTGCCTGTTCACAAGATTCATTCAAATTCGCAACCATCTAACATGGCGATGTGATGTGTTTTTGACTTTTTTAAAACGCGCGAAAATAACCAATTTGGCGACTTTTCGAAAACGCGCCAAATTGGCTCGTAATATTCAGTTTTACCAAAAATTTTCCAAGACATCCATCTAGCTGTAGATGATGGTAATAATAATATATGCATTAAAGAATTATACAACTGGGGGGGCTGTTATGCACAAAAAAAGGGGGTGATGGGGTGGAGATAAAAGGAAAAAGGGAGAATTACTTTGTTACATTAGGTTTCACTTTTTGCTTGCTGTTAACTTCAAAAAGTGGTATGAGCATGGGTTAAATTTAAGGTCGACGTTGCCATCTGGTGCAAATCTGGTGCATCTGGTGCCATCTGGTGCTGTTGCCATCTGGTGCAAAAATTCTACTGGCCAGTGCTTGGAGTAAATTCTAAAAATTTTATCATCTCTAAATTTTGTTGCTCAGTGCTTCACTTAATTCTAATTAATTCTAAAATTTTTGCTGCCCGTAAATTCTTCCACCCGCTGCCTTCCCACCGGCCCTGCTTAAATCCATTGAATACCTTTATTCTGCATTATTCTTTCCCATATACACAGTCCAGTCACATTAATGTGACATCTGTCAAAAGCCAGAATAACCACCTTTCGCAGAGCGGACTGCTGCGAGACGTGCAGGAAGAGAGTCACATAGGTCCCTGAAGGTGTTCTCTGGGATGTTGAGCCATGCCGACTCTAATGCCGTGGCCAGCTGCGCTAGATTACGCGGTTGAGGATCCATGGCGCGAACAACTCGATCGAGATGGTCCCACAGATGCTCGATTGGGTTTAAGTCAGGTGAGTTTGCTGGCCAGGGGAGGACGGTAAACTCATCCTGGTGCTCTTCGAACCACGCACGTACACTGGCAGCTGTATGGCACCTCGCATTGTCCTGCTGGAAGATGCCATCATCCTGAGGAAAAACAATGCGCATGTAGGGGTGAACATGGTCCGCAAGGACAGATGCGTACTTGTATTGATCCATTGTGCCTTCCACAATGATCAGTGAACCTAGAGAATGCCAGGAAAACATTCCCCAGACCATAATGCTCCCGCCTCCAGCTTGGACCGTTCCGGCAATGGTTGCAGGGTGGTTCCTTTCAGAGGTTTCACGCCTTATACGCCAACGTCCATCTGTCCGATGGAGCATAAAACGCGATTCATCCGAAAACGCAACCTGTCGCCACTCAGTGGACGTCCAGCTGCTGTACTGGCGTGCAAATTCTAGCCTTCGCCGTCGATGAACAGCAGTCAGCATAGGTGCACGAACCAGGCGTCTGCTTCGGAGGCCCAGACGCAGCAATGTTCGCTGAATAGTACTTTGGGAGACACTTTTGGTAGCCCCTTGGTTCATTTTGGTGGTCAGTTGCTCAACGGTAGCCCGTCTATCTGCCCGAACGCATCTCCGCAACCGTCGTTCGCCTCTGTCATCTATGGCCCGTGGTGCACCACATTTGCCACGTCGCTGATTTTGGACAGTCCCATTTTGCCATGCACGGTACACTTTTACCACGGCGGCACGCGAACAGTTCACAAACTCAGCCGTTTTCGGAAATGCTTCCACCCTTGGCCCGAAAGCCAATGATCATGCCCTTTTGGAAGTCGGATAAATCGCTTCGTTTCTGCATTACGCCAACGATTGAAATGTTTTCCGAACTGACTGACTGACTGTGAAACAGTTTGCCGGAGTACAGTCCAAGGGACCGCGTTTCCGGCTCGTTCAAAATAGCCCTAAGGCACTTCAATTTAGATCTATCTTGGCTACGTGGCTAGGAGTGCAAGGTGCAAAAAAGGGGGCCAGCATCAAGGCAGTAAGAGCGCGCATGGCGAGCATGAACAGGCGAAGCATTAATCGTAAATCAGGAGAGGATCAAAAAATAACATTAAGTACATACAAAATACATACAAAAATACATAAAATACACAACATTAAAAATACATAATTAAGATATACACAATATATAAATAAAAATCAAAATTTAACTACAAGAGTAACTGAAAAGGTAAGTGTAAAATATACACAACAATGAGCAGGTATGTCTTTACGTGGGGAAATTTGAGTCACGTGTTTTCCGAAGCCCTCACACACCCTTTATATACGCTCAACTGCACTGTGCTGCCACCTGCCTTCTGTGATTGGTTATTTAACTCTGACATGGAAAGTACGTGGTGGTCACATTAATGTGACTGGGCTGTGTATATTAGTCTCATTATAACGGCTTCGACAGGGTAAATCATTTAAATTTTTTCCAGAATTACCAAGTTTTACAATTATTTTCTGACCTGAGTTTTGAATTATTAATCACAAGAAATAATGTATTTTTAGATTGTTTAATAAAAAAATCGAACAACAGAGTCTGATTACAGCTTAGAACACAAGGTCCAGGTTTGAGCTCATGTTTTAGAGTGTCTCTAATTCCTCATGACTCTTTCTTTTTCTCGCACAGAAAGAAAGTGAACCTAAGTGAATTGCGGACTGAAAGCGCGTTTTATTTAGGATTGTATTTAGCGGGCTCCGTGAACAATAATTGATATTTATTTTGTCTGATCCTCGGCAAAGCCCAGGCTGTTGGTTGCGTTCACCTGCTGCAGTTGCAGACAGTAATTTGCAAGTGTCCTGCCATTTGGTAAAATAAATAAATAAATAAAAACGTATAACAAATTGTAGCTATAAAACTAATTACAAAAGTAAACTAAAAACGTAATAAATACGTAATATAAAATCTGAAAGCCTTCGGATTTCATATTAAGCCCAAAAGGGCGTTTTTTAACGTTTTGTGTGTTACCTTTATTTATTAAATATCATGTTCTTCACTCTTAAACCATAAAATGCAATTCAACAGCAATATCACAAAATATTTAAAAAGAGCATATCTTTAGAATTTCCACTAGACAGTCTCGCGCACTGAAGATAAAAATGTTTTCCCACTACCGTACTGTGTTCCCATTGCTTGCTTTGAAATCGTTGAGTTTGTTAATCAAAAATTCCTTAAAGTTTTTCAAAATGATAAATAGGTAATAAAACAAGTTCAAAATTCAAAATTCGGGCTTCCAGGTGCCCATGTTTAGGCGGAGGATTACGTTATTCAAAATTTGATGCCTCTAGGTACCGTCGTTTTTTTCACAATGTGAGAAATATATATACATTCATACAGATTCTTCATTATTTAATTTCTTTAAATATAATACAGGGAGCTAATATTTGGTGGTAACAATTCGAAAAGTGAAACGCCGTGTATTGTGAACCAACGACAAAACGATATTAATAACCGTTCTGGTCAAATTACCCCTTTGGGCTAAAAAAAAAGTTACAGGTATTAAGTAATAAGAACAAAAACACTTACCTCCAAAAATATTTCTTTAAGTTTTAAAAATTAGTGATTACACTTAACTGTTCTGAGTCCGTTTTAAAACGGGGTTTTAGATTGTCTGACTGGAAGAGTAAAAAACACAAACAAAGCGCACTAAAGTTTTGTATATATTTTCAGAATGCAAAAGCTAGCGAAGTAAGCGGGCGCGAGAAGACATGCATAGAGCAAATACAAACGTAGAAACAGTTTTGATTCATGGCTAGATCAGCGACTTGGGATGGTGTATATAACCACTTTCATATTCTGTTAGGCGGAAGAAAATCTTTGAGCTCCACGTACTAGTGTTTTTCGATAGATTCAACAAGTTTATTTACTCTACAGCATATATTTTTCATAACTATTTAATGCGAAGTGCTTTGTCAAACTCAACAGTCAGATTACATGATGAATGAAATTAGGGTAAGATTGCAGCAGTTTCCTCTCCCTTTCTCATTAACCCAACAAAGAGATCTGAGATTATGTCATAGTTCTTAATTTTTCGTAAAGCTTCTCTTGTCCCCCGCTCGAAGGGTACTGAAGAAACAGATTTGTTTACAAACGGGACAAAAAGCCAATACTATCTACTACAGAAAACTCATGAAATAACAAACAATTTCCTGCTGCTCATTTACATATTTTAAGATGATATTAGATAAAAGGCTATCTCGATGTTAAGTGACAAGCTATTTGCATGATAAACTGTTTCGAAAAATTTTTGTTATCAGATTTCAAATTATCCATTTTGACCTTTCCCGAATTCCTTTTGACTATATTTTTTGTGCGGCATCTATACGTACGGTCAGAATAAGAGACTCTTTATTCCAAAATGGATTCAAAATGGAATTTTTCGTGACGTCTGTACGTATCTCGCATAACTCAAAAACGATTAGCCGTAGAACATTGAAATTTTGCATATGGGACTGCTATGGCATTTATCTGTGCACCTACCTTTTTTATTGCAATCGGCAGCACCAAAGGTGTATCTATTTATCTCTCTCTCTCTATATATATATATTTCATAATTAAATGGATTCAAAATGGAATTTTTCGTGACGTCTGTACGTATCTCGCATAACTCAAAAACGATTAGCCGTAGAACATTGAAATTTTGCATATGGGACTGCTATGGCATTTATCTGTGCACCTACCTTTTTTATTGCAATCGGCAGCACCAAAGGTGTATCTATTTATCTCTCTCTCTCTATATATATATATTTCATAATTATTAAAAGACATAAAGTAAGAAATTTAAAACTACTTTTTCACAAAGAAAAACTGAAATTCATAATTAATAAATTTCAAATAATCCTATTTAAGCAAAGAATTTTTAAAATTGTTAAAACCAAAACTTTTAAACAAGCATACCCCAATTCAAAAATTTTATGAAATTTAAAAAAATTTTAAAAACTCAAAAGAAGAGGAATTCCATCAACTTCAGTGCCACTTCATCACGGGAAAGAAACATTGAAATCAACTGAAATCTCTCTCTACAAAAATCCTAGCTTTTCTGTATCCAGAATCAGCCGATGAATCATTTCAATGTATTTTAATTATAATAGTTCATCCGAAAATTCTAGCCCTTCCCAAAAGCAAAGAAAAAAAAAGTAAATTTTAATTAGAATCTTGTACCTTAAATAAAGATAATTCTATTTCACTTAAAGAATTGAAAACGAAAGTGAAATAATAAAATACTTCAGTGAAAAAAATAAATCAAAATTTTACCTTTAAACATATAGCAAACAAACCAATGTATTAAACCATGTATAAGTGAAATTACAAAACTTAGTTGAAAAGACCTAATTAAAACTCACAATAAGAAATTAAAAACTTTGAGCACTTTCATCATACTACAACAGAAACAAGGAAATTTTATTTATATATATAATACCCAACCTACTTATTCGGCTTTTATTTTCGCAATCGTTGGTTGTAGTTATATACTTTCAGAAGTGTTTTAAGTGATGTAAAGTTTCCTGTTTGGGCAATATCAAATTAAAATAAATAAATAAACAAATAACGAAATCTAACTTTTAATGCAGTCTCCCGGTTCTAATACTTATATTTGGGAACGTTTTACACTCTTCATGGAAAAATAAAAATACAAGAAGTTTAATTCCCTTACGACAAAAATTGGACAGGGGTCTTTCAAAATTTGCAGTTTTGGATGTCATTTTCCCCTTGCCTTAAGCGACTGGTTAATTAAGTTAGAATATCTCGAGGAAAGAAATTTAAATGCAGTGCAGAAAAAGTGCCTAATTTAATAATCCGTACTAGGAAGTCATGTGGTGTCCACATCGGGTTTTAGGTCAGGATTTGAAAGATAAAGAAGCTGCAGATATTCAAGTTTTTGAATCTTTAACGTTTATTGAGTTATGGGATACAAAATTTTAATATCCTGTCCCTCTAAAATACTAATTAATAAAATTGTTTACTAACCAATATTAACTGAGTAAAATTGTTTAATCTACAGAAAACGAAAAATCCAGTTATTTTAAATATCCGGATGAACTATAATTTTAGATAATACAGGCATATAAAGTTCTACTGCATGGCGTATTCCTTACTAAACTTGTAGATCTTAATACATAATATCATTTATCTGATAATATTTTAATGTGAAAGTTCATTATAATGACATCATGAGTGTATTTTCATAATTTTTTTTTTACTTACTTGCAGGAAGAATGTTAACCTAAGCAACCAAACAAGTTCATTGTGAAGATATTTGAAGTATACCTGCTATACTGCTCAGTAAACTATTCATTCAGTCATCAATTTCTCTTTCATAATTGTATATTAAAGTATCATCTGAATTTATTTTGATAATATTGCTTGACTTTTTTATATGCACCATTTGAATTATTTTTGAATAAATTCAATTTTTCTACGATACATATGGAACTAAATTTGTTACTGCCTTTGTTAAGTCAAAAACACAGAGTGAATAAAAAATATGACATAATTTAAATTAGGCCTGCCCAACCCAGAAGACTTTATGAGTCACTATGGAAATGCCTTTTATTCCGCGACTTCTTCAAGATTCCTGTACAAAAAGGCTTAAATTATTTTTACTACTTTAATTTCTTCACTACGTTTTTTCCTTAGATAGGATAATGAAGATTACTTTTTACGAATTTACTCACTATATACACATATATACATTTTTTTAGGTAAAAATATAAAACAGAATGTTATTATTGCAGCTTTTATTATTATTCATAAATTCACAATAGAATAGTTACACATGTATAGCTATACATAAACAATTATAAAAATAATAACCAACAAAACAATCGAACAATATTGTTGCGTACGTACGGGTTCGCAATAGATTGAATGCACACAGAAACGATGGTACCTCGATAAATTTATTTTACAAAAAGGAACACTTTGCAGTTCTGGAACTTTCCACGAAAATACATGTACAGCTCCTCTCAGTATCACAGAGTACAATCAGTAGTTACACTTTAAACTACTAAGTTAAGCACAAAGTAACACAGGTCGCAGTCCATTTATTTAGTCATAAATACAACTTAAAATACATTTACGATAAGGAAACTTTAGAATAAGATAGAGATCACATAGCATCTCGTATGAATTGCTTCATACGAAAACGAGCGTCCACAGAACCTTTCATCACTCATTTAAAAAGATTTTGCTTCAAACTACGTCACGAAACACAATTCCATATCAGTAATTTGTTTAATTGCCGGTACAGGGCAGCAGGTGGGCAGACATGCATTATATATATGTCTGTGCAAAGAGTAACCTTAGAGTTATGCTATAAATGTATCACGCGGCAGTTTCCGGATAGACGAATGCCAGATTACAGAATGTTTCAGCGGTTACATCGTCAGCTTTGTGAAACGAGTTCTTTCCACTCACCAGATAGGATGCTGGTCCACGAGGAAATGTACGCAATTCCAAGACTTAAGGAACGCATCTTGAACACTGGCTGATAGATCTGAGTCAAGTACAAAAGCTGTTGCACAAAACGTAAGTGTGAGTCAACATACCATTTGGAGAGTGTTAAATGGAAATCGCTTACACCCTTTCCATTTTCAACGAGAAAAAGTTTTGAATCCGCTAAACTATACTCTGTGCCCAAACTTCTGCCAGTGGCTTTTGCAGCAATCTGCAATGCAACCAGACTCCACAGTTCATGTGCTGTTTACAGATGAGGTGATGTTTATCCGCGAGGTTGCATTTAATGCGCACAATTCTCATGTGTGGGCAACTAAGAATCCAAACGCAACGCGACCACATGCGTCTCAACAGCGAATCAGGGTAAATGTGTGGATGGTATCGTCCACGACGTTTTAATAGGCGCATACCTACTGCAGCTGTGACTCAATGGCCAACGCTATCTTATTTTTCTGGAACAAGTGTAACCAGAATTGCTGCAAGATGTTCCGATCTCCATTCGCAACTAAATGTAGTTACAGTATTATAGGGCGCCAGTCGACTTCAGAACTGATGTTGCAATTACCTGAACGCCACCTTTGGGGCGCGATGGATTAGCCGTGGCCACCCGATATTCCAATGTATCAAGCCTCCATTAATTTTTACTATGAAGAGTTGTTTCTATGACTTTAGCTGACTCGACTGAGGATCTCGTTGCTTGAACATCAGTAATTGGTCCATGTGTGCGTGAAATACCTGGCATCTTTGACAGTGTACGCCAGTCGCTCCACCGATGCTGTCAAGCACGCATCGCTGTTTATGGACGGAACTTTGAATAATTCTTGTCAACATCTGGTTTCAGCTGAAGTGAGACGCCGTATATTTATGACTAGATAACTCGATTGCGACCTGAGCTTCCTATGTGAATATTATTCGTATCTTTGTTCTGTACCTACCCTCCAGGTTTGTAACATGAATTGGGAATCAGCCTGTATAGTTTTCTGTCGGCCGCCGAGAAATTCTAGTGCCTTCTACTTCTTGAAATTGCTGGAAAGTAAATGCGGGCCGGATACGGTTACAGTTACATACAGGATCAATTTCAGTTATTCGGTTACGATACCAACAGCACTTATACAGGAACTGGACCAAAATTTCGCCAAGTTTGGCGGCATCTCGTCAATTTAACGATATAGCCATTTACTCAATGTAAACAGACTTGCTCCTGTAATTTTACTTTTCTGGCAAAGCTTCGCTTGTTTTCGCTGTGCTTCGACAATTGACGGAGAATAAAAGAGGCGAAAATGTCGTAACTACAGGAAAAGTTACTTTGATTTTGCTTTTACTTTAACAGAACTAAACAGCGATGAAATACAACGATGACGATGCATCCAAATAAGCTTAAGCGGCAGTTTGAGACCATTCACCCCAACTTGGTTGACAAATCTCGTGCTTTTTTTAGTAGGAAGTTGCAAGATTTAGAAAAGTAAAGCAGTGTGTTCACTAAACAATTGTCATTTCCAAGTAACTCACAACTAGTGTCTTTCAGGGTAGCTCACAGAGTGATAAAGTGCAAAAAAGTCCACACTATCACAGAAGAGCTGCTATCAACATAGTTAATATTATGGTGCAAAAACTCATTTCTAAGGTACCTGTATTCAACAACACTACTAGATGAAGAATTCAGTGTATAGCTCAGAATCTTAATGACCTGTTGATAGAGAAAATGAAAGAAACTGAACTCGGTCCTCAACTAGATGAGGCTACTGGCAGTAATAAAGATGCAAATCTTATAGTGTGCTTCCCGGATGATAATATTATAGTTGAAGATCTTCTGTTTTGTAAAATTATCATTAGAAATGAAAAGGCTCAAAACTTTTTCATAATGCTTGACAAATTTATAACGGGAAATAATTTAGATTGGAAAAAGTGCATTTGTGTATGTACTGAAGGTTTTTGATCAATGCCCAGTCGCAATGTAGGACTACGGACATTTATTTGCAGCGAAACATTGCATGCTGTGTGGACCCATTTGCATCAAAGTCACTTAGTCCTCTGTTGAGTATGGCATTGGAATGTGTCATAAACAAGGGAACTACATAAAAACTAGACCACCGAAAGCAATTTTTTTTCTGCAAAAAGCTAAGCAAGGATATGGAAACTGAACACACGTCCTGTTTGAACTGCATCAAGAAATTCACACTTTTCTGCAAGAGGAAGGTCACACGATCACTAAGAATTTTGCCAAACCAGACTTCTAGCTGACATTAGCATATTAGGGTGGCATTTTTTGACAAACTAAAGGTCTTGAATCTGTCACTAAAAGGAAATGTATGCACACCTTGAAAGGTGTAGAAAAGATTTCAGCATGTAGGAAAAATCTGTAGCTGGGGATAAAGAAATGAATGACAATGGTGCTCAAGATTTTCTACATTGTACCAATACACAACTTTTAATAAAGTCGTTGGTCTATAGGAATTGCTGTCCCTTTTCATTGAAAACCTTTTAAATCTGACTGGCTAGTTCAAAAAATACTTTGTGGAAGATAATGTAGAGAAATTTATGTTGATCCAAGATCCTTTTCATTTGCAGCATGAAGAGCGTTTAATTAGAAGTTTCGGATTTCAATCAAAATTGAGTATCCAACATTAAGTTCTAAGGCTCTAAACATTCCCTTTGTGACATACTATCTATGCGAAGTTTGATTTTCACCTGCCACTCTAATAAAGACCAAATATCGTTCGAAAATCAGTGTGGAACAAGAAATGAGAACAGCTGTAAAGTCATCTTCAGCAATTTGAAAAACTCAAAGGGGATCAACAAGCTTACCTGTCACAATGAGTTTCTAATTTCTTACAGAAGGTTACTTTTATTTGTACGTTTTCTTATTAATTAAAATTATCATACCTTTTTCACTATAATATTGTTTTTATTTCTGTGATTAAAGTAGAAATATTGGAAGAGAGGTGATGTGAAAAGTAACCAATTTCCAGTGCCGTGAACTGAAAAAATTTGGAAACCACTGCCCTATACAGTGTTAAGTGTTGCCATTAATTAATTTTAACCTTTTCTCATATCATCATATTAATACTCAGTTTTCTTAGTAAAATGACAATCTATTTTGTATTTATTTATATATAAACAGGAAAATTGCAAAATATTTAAAAACAGCATATCTTTAAATTTTCTAGTACAGTGTTCAGTGTTGCCATACATTTTTACATTCACTATAATAGTTCTTTAAAAATAATACACGGTGATAACATCTAATGGCAACAACACACTTTTATTTGTGTTATCATGCATTTTTTGATACTTGCTATATTGTAGCAATAAAACTTTGGTGGCAGCAACTGTTTATCTGAAAAGTGATACAGCCTCACCCCAAAAAAAGCATCAAGGCTAATAGCACCTCTGTTGCCAAGAAAAAAAGAAAATAATTCTCTATTAATTACATATCATGACACGAGAAAAATATATAAATTACAAAAACTGAAAATGTTCCTAACAATGGTTAATCAAATATTTCATGGATGAAATGCATTTTTATTTAAATCAATCAAACATGTAAATGAACAAATATTAGGAACTGCATTAATTGCTTTTAAATTGTTTCGTTTGTTAATCATAAGTAGACAGATTAAATTTGACAGATAAATTAAATAACTTGTGTATTATGGAATGTAACAGACTTGCATAGGGAAGATAAAAGTGTTTTGTGTTTTATTTCAAGCAGCAGCAACATGTTGTTTTAAAATTGGAGAGTTTTTTAAATGAAAGATGAAGAGCTTGCTAAAGAGCAACACATTGGTGCATAAACAATAAAATAAAAAAATATTTTGGGCGTAGCAATGTAAAGATTTAAAAATATTTTATTTTAGACATTTACATTGTTTACAACAGCGTTATGATTTAAAAGCATCTGCATTACTTTTAAACTGCCAAGTTCATTAATAAAAAATTCATCAAGTTTAACATAAATAAAAGATAAATTTAAAATTCAGGATTTGAGATGTACATTCTTGAGTGCAGAATCATGTATGTTCAAAATCTGGTGGTTCAAGGTACCATTGTTTTCTACAGTGTGATGAACATGCATACAGAGTCTTCATTTTTTACCTCCTGCCAACCTATATACTATAAGGGAGGTAATGTTCTTTTGCCAAAAAATTTTATAGTGAGTTTTTAGCAAATAAGCACAAATTAGGGTCCCCACAACATGCTTTTTAATTTTTGCAATGATGTCTCTGTGTGTGTATGTTGAATTATTTGCCTATAATCCACATGTGCAGTATCATGTCGATGCATACGGAAATAAAGCGGGTGTAGCCCAGATCGATCCAACTCTCAACTCCTGGCGAATGGGCTGGCTGCATGGGTGTTTTCATGATTTCCTGCATATGCAGTATCTTGTGGATGCATACGGGAATAAAGCGAGCTGAACCATGAACAGGCTGGCTGAACACTGGTAGGTCTGCCCAACTTTCGAATCCCGGCGAACAAGCGAGCTTATTTTTAATGAAAAACCATATTAAAATATAATCCAAAACTTTTCAATTTTAGTATTTAAGACTTTTATACTAATGGGAATGACACATTATTAAATTTTGGCTAAAACTCGTAAGAGGAAGTGATACTTTATTTAAGGCTCTGAACAGATTTTCATGAAAAAATATATTATGATATAATCCAAAACTTCTTAATTTCCTATTAACAACTCACATGTTTATATACAATCATGATTGAGAACAATATATTAGATTTTGACTATATGATAAACCAGAAATGATACTTAGAGTTATTAATAGATTTTCATGGAAAAATATAGAATCACTAAATAGAAAAATATAGAATCAATAGAGTTATTAGTTACACAGCTATTACTAAACGTTTATCCTTTAATTTTCTTGGTGTTTTTTGTTACATGAATTTAATGTTTTCAATGTGATAAAAAAATAACACAACAAAATAGAGAAACATGAATAACAAACATTTATTTATATCATGTTGATGACTATGTAAAAATATTTTATGAACTAATCTACACAAAATGAAATGCATTATGTACACTGTTAAGATACATTCCACCTCAGCCAACTCTGTAATGTGTCTTCATATTTCTCAGACCACAAAACAGCAACATCAATTTCCTGTATACAGCCTTCCATAACTAACTCATTAATTTGAGGTACGTGTTTCAAAACTTTTACAAACTAGAAAAAAATAAAAAAAAATCATGTTGCAGAATATTAAATATGTTAGAATGCTCATTTTTATTACACAATTTGTTTTTTTGCTTTACAGTGCAAACTATATTTTTTCATTCATGTAACTGACACTTTACTGAAATCTATATCTATATTAATAAATATGCTTTTAAAGATCTCAATTAAATGTTTTATAATTGTGTTTTATATTATTTTTAAATAATTTTAATATTTAATGCATTGCAGTCATTGACCCAAAACACATCTGAGTTTTAACCTCAAACATATTTACATTTGTCACTTTCCTCATGAAATACTGTATCAAATATAACTGATGTAGTCATCTTAGAGTTCAGGGATTAAAAAATGAATTGTTCAGTGAATTCAGCTTAAATTACTTTACAGAGTGTTAAAACTATAATGCTCATAATCAAAAATTGACACATGAACTATTCAGTGAATTAATTCAGCTTAAATTAACACTCTAATGTTCAAATAGTTAACAGTGAGAAAGATAATATATTAATGGTTTCATAAAAAATTTGTTCCTTTAAGATGAGAGCTGGTCGACATTCTTTATGACTGATCCTTTAACAGATAAACTTGAATAAATGAATATATGAAACAAAACTCATATTTTGCTCCATGAGCATCAGTACTGCCTTAAATTAGGTTAATACAAAAAAGATCACTGCATGAATATTACAAAGATTTTATCAGAATGAAATAAAAAGCACACTGTGATAAAAATGAATCTCAAATATGATACTCACATCACTTAAATATTCCTGAGTCCTGAAAGCTTCACAAAATACTGAAATTCCAACAGTTGGACTGTTTTTTGTATCCAATCTAACAGAAAAATGCAACATATATTCTTTAATTTAACCTCTTGTGTAATTAATAAATTACACAAGAGGATTTATATATTACAAAAAATATAGAACATTAGATGGTGAACAAATTTAAAAAGGTATCATTAAGAAGGATTTCACTCAACTGCTTTAACAATATCCTCTCTTTTAAGGCTAATTTACCTCATTAAAAAAATCTGAAAGATTTCAGATTTTAAATTACGTCCAAAGGCGCATTTTTTTAACGTTTCGTGTGCTACCTTTTTTTATTAAATATCATGTACTACGTACTCAAACCATAAAATTCAGTTCAAAATCAATATCGCAAAATCATTTTAAAATGAACATATCTTTAGAATTTCCGTAAGTCTCGTGCGCTGGAGATAAAAATGTTTTTCTTTTTCCGTACAGTGTTGCCATTGCTCGCTTTGAAATCATTTAGTTTGTTAATCAGAAATTCGTTGAAATGTTACAAAACATAAAATCGATAATAAAGCAAATTTCAAATTCAAAATTAGGGCTTCCAGATGCCCATATTCGCAGTAGGATTACGTCATTCAAAATTCGATGGCTCTAGGTTTTATCACAATGCGAGAAACATGCATACATTTATGCAGATTTTTCATTTTTTAAAATTTAATGCAGAGCGATAACATTTAGTGGCAACAATTTGAAAAGTGAAACGGGCATTCAGAGTGATTCAACGCAAAATCGCAAAACGAAAGTAATAGTCCTTCGGGACTAAATCCCTTTGGACTAATAAATACTATTTTTTAATATTTGCTGCATATTAATACTTAATGTTTGCAATCAAAAAGCATTTTTAAAATTACATTGAAAATTTCAGTTACTTTAAATGTCTTATAATGCTAACATTACATAACGTAAGGAATTTTACATATTGGAACACATTTAGTATAAAAAAGAACTAATTTGTTTTTATAACAGGATCACAATTAATAATTAAGTTACCTTTTTAAGTAGTATTTTTTTTTTACATAAAACTGTCTTTAAAAATATATGTAAATTATGGAGACAAGAAAGCAGCCCTCTGAACAAATAATAATGAATAAATTTGGATGTTTCTACAAAATATATTACACAAACATGCAACAT
>KK120847.1:2902314-2923813 GCA_000611955.2 Stegodyphus mimosarum
TAATCATTATAATATACTACAAATTTAGTTGTATGCAAATAATTTTAGTGAAAATATTAAATTGTGGTATATCTTTTATAATATGAAAGGCCTGAAGAATGAGAAGCTTCATCGGAAAAATAAGGTAACAGGAACAAGTTCATCTTATATTGAGGTAAATGGTTATCTCGTCTAGCACCAAGCTAGCGATGGTTTTGGTGACTAATTTTTAGGGCCAGATTTGGAGAGAAATCACTAAAAGCCATTAGTGAAAATATTAAATTGTGGTATATCTTTTATAATATGAAAGGCCTGAAGAATGAGAAGCTTCATCGGAAAAATAAGGTAACAGGAACAAGTTCATCTTATATTGAGGTAAATGGTTATCTCGTCTAGCACCAAGCTAGCGATGGTTTTGGTGACTAATTTTTAGGGCCAGATTTGGAGAGAAATCACTAAAAGCCATCAAACTTGGCAACATTTTTGTCTGATCCCTGTATAACTAACCCTATGTAACTGTAACTGTGTATGCCTTCCAGCAATTTTGAAAAATTGAAGGTACTGGAAATTTCTAAGCTAGGCAGGTGAGTGAAAATTATATATAAAACCAGAGACAGCATCAGTTTAGTTGAAATCAGAGTACCGAGAGATCACTATGTGAGCTTATGCATTTGATGTTTATTTTTAATGTTGTTTAGTGTTTAATGTTCTCAATAGTTTGAAGTCGTAAATACTGATTGTGCTCTGTCATACTGAGAAGAGCTATATGAATACTTTGAATGGTATTTTTAAATAATAAGAAACCAGTTTTGATGAATTAAAGCAATGGTTCTCAAACATTTTTCACTTCCAGTACTTTTAGTGTAACAAAGCTTTTTAAAGACATTTAAAGTTAGTACAGGTTATCGGGTTAGGAACAGGTAGGTAATCAGCAGGATGTTCACAGGACAGCAAATAAGCAGAAGAAATATGGTTCATAAATGTGGATATTGGTTACTTTAAAAAATGAATTACTATGCTGTTGTTTATATTTTTGATTAACTTTGGTCCTTGTGAAAAAGGAAACTTAAGCCTGACAATCTCGCTTGATATTACTTGAATTATTCTGATTTTTCTCATCCAAAACTTCTATATTTTTAGCTAGTTACCTTTATTCCCTTGTCTATTTCTCATTTATTTCTTCAATGAGTATGCTACTATTTGGTTATTTTAAGTTGAAAATCAGGTTTCTGTTCAATTTTGTTTTGCATTTTCTGAAATTATGATTGCAATTGCACCAAATTTGCTCTTTAGATTTATACAAAACAGCTGAAAAAGAAAGAGAGGGGTGGCCCATAGCTAATAAATAAACTGTGTGAACATTTACAGTTTAATTTACCTCTCTAATTCAAGTGTATTTATTAACCGAAAAAAGTACTAATTTAGGTCTTTTAGTAAATTACATGGATTATAATTAGTCAAGCCTTTTGAAAGATTAAATATTTATGTATGAGCAAAAGTCTTTGAGCTGAAAAAATGCAAAACTATTCCTACACAATGTCTAATAAATAATATACTAATTATTTAGAAAAATAATACTATACCTGTCAAGAATCAAATCCCAGTTCTTTTTTGTGTAGTTCCAAAGAATTGGTAAAGCTATAGGATTGCTGCCTAGACCTCGGAACAAAGCTCTGGCTACATCAGTATCAACAGCTGGATCATTCATCATCATATCTATAGTTCTGGAAAAAAAAAAGTTATCCAGATTAAGATTCCCCATTCTTTTCACAAAATTTCCTTGACAACAAGAAAGCATTATTAAAATGAGAGTATTTTTAAATAAGAAGAAACCAATTTCCATGCGTGCAATGGTTCTCAAACATTTTTCACTTGCACTGCTTTTGGTGTATCAAAACTTCTTAAAGACATTTAAAGTTAAACCATAAGTTAATCAACACAGATGATGCAGTTAGGTTAATTAAGTACATAAATACAAGCATTTCAAATTCAGAATTAATTTATTCAAAATGCATTAAATATTGTACATTTTGAATACTCATATTACTTAATAAATGAACTATAGGTAGTGGGCAGAGTGAGCTTTTCAAATTGCACATATTTTGAACTCACAATACAGCAATATCTCACATAGTCCAGCCTTGATCAGTCCGGATTTATCATACTGTGCTTTGATAAATCTTACAACAAACTTAATAAAATAAAAGTAAATTCTCAATAAAAAAAATCTGAAAGCTTTCAGATTATATAATTGCATATGTCGAAAGGGGCATTTTTTTAACGTTTTGTGTGTTACCCATATTTATTAAATATCATGTTCCTTGCACTTAAATCCTAAAATTCAATTCAACAGCAATATCATAGAATAATTTAAAAAGAACATATCTTTAGAATTTCCGATACATGGTCTCATATGTTGGAGATAAAAATGTTTCCCCCCTCCCATTCAATGTTGCCATTGCTCGTTTTAAAATTGTTGAGTTTGTTAATCAAAAATTCATTAAAAGTTTTACAAATATGAAATAGATAATATAACAAATTCCAAATTTGGGCTTCCAGATGTCCATATTCAAGTGGAGGACTCCTTGTTGGAAATTTGATGTCTCTAGGTACCATTTTTTTTTGCAATGTGAAATTCATGTTTTTTATACATACATTTATGCAGATTCTTCGTTATTTAATTTCTTTAAATATAATGCAGGGCTCTGATATTTGGTGACAACAATTTGAAAAGTGAAACGACATTTATAGTGAACTGACGCGAAATGCCAAAATGAAATTAATAGCCCTCCTAAAATTGAAAATCTCCTAAAATTAGTACAAAAATTATTTTTAATACACAAAATAGTTAAAAGTTATGCAATATAAAACTAGATAATAAAGCACTTTACATTGATAACAGATGTTATGTCTTTGGAAGTAGCAGATTTCTTTATGAAATTTATAGGTGTGCATGTGCATGCATATATGTGCATGAATACACATGCATATATATATGCATGCATGTGTGCATAGACACACACTTGTTATTCATAAAGCAATTTCAATACATTTATTTTCAGAGCATATTTCAACTAATTTCCTATTTGTGATCATAATATATTCAAGTGAAAGTGATATCCCAGCTTTCGAATGCTGGGAAAAATCAGTTTGTTTGAGTCAAAGTGTGACAAAAGATCACAGCATTTTATTCTGTTGTGATGATAACTCTCACTATGTTGGTCATGCTTTAATAAAATTCAGTGTAATAGCTATATAGTCATTTGTAAAAATATTAATTTATTATTCCAACATCATTAAACATGATACTGTAAACATATGAAACAGTATATTATTTATTCTTAATGTACACATTTATCATACGGTATTACAAAATTATATACAAGAAAATTCCCTCTCTTTTTCACTTCTTCATACACTGTGTGAATTGAAGTGCAAGTTTTGGTAAGATTCTCAAGAGACAGTGAATAACTAAAAGAGATTTAGTATTTTATCAAGACAGCAGATTTTTTAAAAAAATATTTACCATAATCCATTAGTTCTGTACATGTGTCGTCTCATTTAAAGAATATTTATTACTTAATGTGATCAAAGAATATTCATTACAATATATTTTATGAAAGACAATTGAAAAAAATATATTTATTATTTTTTTTTCATACCTTGACTTCTGAGCTGATTTGGAATTCATTTGAATTTAATTAATGTAACTGATATTAACTGAAGAATTCCCCAAATTTTATCTTAATGGAAAACAAATAAATAATAATACTTACTTTCGAATTTGTAGTGATCCAGTGAAACTGACAAATCCTTCAGCTAATAGTAGTTTCTCTCTATGAGTCAGATCATTAGCTATGAATTCTTCATACATATACTGCCACAAAGTATCATTCCCAAATTCAGGGACAGCAATTTTCAGAACAAAGTGCAAGTCTGATGAAATGCTAAAATATGGAGACAAACTTTACTTTAAAAGTAAAAAAAAAACATTAAAAGTTTGCCCATAACTTATACATGTGTAGATAGAACTATTTTAAATAAAACCTTTATACAAACATTCATTGGCAACAGATGTAACATTGTTTCTGGTAGAATATCATTTAATCTTATCATCAAACTAACCCATAATGATAATCTTATGAAAAGTAAACCCTTAACATAAACTGCAGTTAACAGTTTGTAGAGTTAATGGAAAAAAAATTTCATTAATTCTCACTTCCTAATTTGAGTTCTAAAGCATTACAGTATGAAAACACATGTAAAAATGTATGGAAACTGACAGTAAGACAAACTGAGTTTATAAAGATAGATTGTGTTATATTTATACACAATACACGTGTGTATAATAGGCATAGGATTCTTTTTTATTTGCATGTTTTGATTCCTTTTCCTTTTACTACAATAAAAACTTTTATGTTAAAAATAAATCCAAGATAAACAATAATCATCAATGAATTCTGTACTTAAACATACAGTTTTTAGAATATATCTTACTATTAAAAACTACACATTAAAGTTCAAGCCTTGAAAGAACAGCTCACTGATGCAGTTGTGCATCAGTGATGCAGATGCACATCTGCACATGCAGATGCACACTGATGCAGATGCACATCAGTTGTGCCGTTGTGCAACTTACAGCATTTTTCTAAAAAGTAACAGCCTTGCTTAACACATTACAAAAAGATATAGAAAAAAAAACATGGCAAAAAATTATTTAATCTCTGCATAAAACAAATCCAAGAAGATTTCAAAAAACTAAAAATATTTAAGTGACAAGTATAGAATTTTAGAGGGTAAAAACATTGTTATTATTATAAAAATAGAAATACCATAACTTCAATAATATATAGATTTTAGTCTTTCAAATTCAATGACATATTTTTTATTCATATTGAGATATATAATATGCCTTACTCAACGGTTAGGGGTAACTAACTTCTACACAATTTTAATATTCAGAGCAAAATCATATGGTCAAAATGTATCGATTTTCTCAAACATAATTTCAGATTTTTTAATTTTATAATCACAAGGAGTTAGCCACATGCTCCCTTATACAGACATGTTTTTAAGCTTAAATGTTAAAAAAAATGATTTTACATTGATAAGCAATGTTTATTATAATGTCAAAGGCAAAAATGTGTTATGCTGTGTGAATAGGAATTGCTTTTTGTTCTGGATAGATTTATTTATAACTAAAATGACAATATTCAAAAACACACTTAGGTATTAGGGGGGATCTGCATGCCTTTCATTCAATTGGCAACATGAAAGAAAGCAAATAGCAAACATGAGTTTGCTATTTGCTTATATAGTTATGAAATTTATAATTAACAGAACTTTCTGCTCTTTTTTCCTCCATCATAACAATTTTTTTCCCTTGTTATGCCTCATCTTTACAGTATGATAACTATAGTATATTTATTGCCAATTTTTCTGGAAAGCCAATTTTGTTTTCAACTTCAAACACGTTGTAAAATTTGAGTATTTTTTTAATTGTTAATGATTTCTGTGGCACTTAAGTATTACCGCAGCAACATTAGTAAAGGTCAATATTCGTACATGTTCTTTCTGCTGTATTCCAAGTTCCAGTGATTTTTATAGACAAATCATTAAATGTTTTTAATCTTAAATCCAATTTTTGAATTTCTGCTTATGGGCTTACAATGGAAGAAAGTGAAGTAAAATTTCTGCAGGAATACAGCATTTTCCCCCAATTTCTAAAAGGAACAATTGCTTTGCTATTAAAACAATTACATAAATTTTTTGACAAACCAAAACCCCACTTACTAGTGGGTTTATTGATTAAATTTCATGATAAGTACTAATTAAAATGTAAAATATGCATATAACAATACGTATGAAAGTATGCAATAATTTGTTTTGGTATTTCTTTGTTATAGCGGCCCCCGAGATTGAATTGGCAATTAACCGAGATATCTCACCAAAATCTGGCTGTGTGTTCTTATACCTTGCAATGCAGATCAGCACCACGTTGCATTTTTGTCTCACCATATATTCTTATATTATTCATTCTTAATGAGGTTTTAGAATTCACATTAATTATTTAAAAATATATTCATTAACTTTTTTTTTAACATGATGTTAACAATCGTTAATTTAACAAGTAATGAGGTGGATGCCATATCATTTTTTCAAGAAAGATGTCTTTCACCGGACAAATGAGTATGCGAAAATGGCCATGACATAAAAATTTACGTTAAAGGTAAAACCATTTGGAAGCTCAGTGTTAAAAATTGCAAAAAGAAGAATGGCCTCTGTGTTCAAAACTGGTTCAGCGGTTCGAGAATATCATTTGTTACTGCTATTAGATCCAAGTATTCTTGGGCAGAGGAGTTGACGTTCATGAAATGGTTAACAAACCGCTTAATATATGTGAAAGTGCTTCAGTTGACTGGAACAATTACATACGATAAAATAATAATGATAAGGATAAGAATTCTTAAAAATATTCTTATGAAATGACATGTGTGTATTATTGTTATTATTATATATTGTATTGTTTATTTTTATATTTGTGCTTCACAAGCTTGGCAAAATTTAGCTGAGATCTGGGCACAAATCTAAAATCACCAAATATGATTGATTGTTGCTATAACAAAGAAGTATTCCCTTTTTTTTACAACTATAACCCATCAATCTTTTATTTTTGTAAAAAACTGCCAAACTACCTGATGTGGTTGTTCAACAGTTAAGTATCATTTTTATATTTTTTTTAAATTTACATAATGTTTCAAGCTTTTTAAGCATTACATTAATCCCTAAAATAGCAATCAAATTTCATAAAATGAAAGTAATTATTGTAGAAGGTAAATAAATGATTTACTATAATGAAATGGACAAAAGCTTACTGCCCTGCTTCATGTTATATCTTTTCATTGATAATAATACCAAAACACATAACAATTGGGAATTTTCTACAGAAAGCTGGTGTCTATTATAAAAAGGAAACTAGTAAAAATACTGGTTATCTAGCTTGCTTCAGTGAAGGCTGAATATGAGAAGAAACTACCATATTCAACAACTGAAATCACAAATGGCTAACAAAAATTTATTCAGAAACAGTGAAGACAATACAGTTGCATTTTGGGAGAGAATTATGTAGTAAGGAATTTGTTGACTTTAAAACATTGCAAAATGGAACCAGCTAAAGTAGCACTTATTATTAAACAATCAGAGCACAAATTAAATAAATAATATTTTAATATAGCTTCTTTAAATTCAGTTGTTTAAACTCTGTTTTCATATTAAACAATTGTATTACTATTTTTTTGGATGAAATTTACCCCTTTATTTGCTAGCTACATCTCATATAAATTTTTAGGAAATTCCAATATTTATCAGAACCTTCTTATGAAGTCATAGGATTAGTTTTAATATTCTTTTCTAATAATGGATATAAAAAGCACAATCTTACTTTTTCCCAAGCATCCATAACTGTAACTCTTCGTTCATAGTTTGTAAACATTTTGGATTGCCAGATTCACAAGCTACATCAACAATTGTTGAAACAAAATCTCTAGAAGGAAAAGGAAAAAGATAATTTTTGCAATATTTAAAGTTTAAAGAACTATATATACTACGCCTAATTAAACAGAACCTGAGCATTTTCTAAACTTAAATATAGAAGAAATTTTGGCTAAAGCCTAAAAGATACTGCACAAATCATAGATGTTATTTACTTGTCTTAGGCTTGGACATGCCTTTTATGACGTACTATTTGGATATGCCTCTTTCTAGAAACAGGAAACAGTTACGTTTTAACTGATTGAATATGTAATGTTTATATGATTATTATTTGAAATACATAGCTTCATATTTGAAGGAAATTTAAATTAAAATTTAACTGAATTGAAATATTAGGTTCATAATGTTACTGTGTGAGATTATTTTTGTTATTTATTTATTTATTTTGTGCTAGTGTTACTATTTAACACTGCAAGTTAATGCTCAAAACATGATTAGGTATTAAAATTTACCAAATGATTGAAAACACTGAATGAATGATTTAAAATTTATAACTGGAATTGCTCCGCTAAAGTGAGGTATCGAGTACATGCTAAATTTAGTGATTTCGTTGTTAGGTTATGGCTTTATTCTGGTAACCTTACTTTCAACATTGCATCAAATGAATGAAGTTCTGGGATATTTCTCTCTCTCTCAGTCATTTGTCTACTGAATAGTATGTAAGGGATTGTGATGTTTTGTAGCAACAAAGTCACTTGTGAAAAACGGTACAGTTAAAATGTTCCAAGACATGAATTTACATTTAAAAATGTTTTTTTTTCTTATTTTTATTAATACAGAAGCTTAAAAATCTTTGAAAATACGGAAATTGTATAAAATAAGTATGAAAGACTGTTATTTACCATTTTAATGAATGGTAGAACTGAATTGTTCTATCATGTTAATTTAAAACAAATAATTTATTATGCTTATTTTCAGTAAAAGCAAAATTTAATTGTTACAAATGTAATTTTAAAATACAGAATTTAATGTTTATTTAAATGAACAAGCGATTATTGTTATTTTGTTACAACTGCCAAATGTGAAAAGTTTTTACCACAGCCCATTCAGAAAATTCTAAAGCTGTCAAAATGCTAGTGTTCTGCTTCAACCTCTCGATCAAACATTTATTCATAAGTGCAGATATAAAAGAAATTCAACATTTAATAAAAGTATCCATTTTGAATAGACTGTTTTGAACTACAGATACTGGTACATGTTGGAATTTGGTTTCATATGAAACTAATGTTTGTTAATTGTGACAAATTGTTTTAAGTTATCCAGGCTTTATTTTGATACATTCTCATACAAAGTAGAAAAAGTAAATGATAGTAGACATATTGTTTCTTACACAGATATTGATGGACCATCATTCTTTACATAGATGTTGATAATAGTACCTTAATATGCCAGCAAATAGCACTACAACATTCCACTATGGAATTTTAGAAGAAATGTATAAAAATAAAGCAGTAGAAGTGATCATGAAGAAATATTTTCATTGCCTAAAAATGGAAATGTTTTAGAAATAATTCAGTATTATCTTACATCTATTCCACATTTTGTAGATGATAGATTCAGAGCACTTAATATATTAATGAAAAAAGTCCACCATATAGACAGAAGTTTCATTCAGATAAAGTTAGACAATACATTTGCAAAACAATAAACGTGAACAGTGCTGATTGATTATAGATTGTTCAAATAAAATTTAAAGCATTTTCTTATGCAATTTATATCTTATATCTATTGTAATGGACCTTTTAGTTCTAATTACTTCTCTAAGATGACTGCCTATGCAAGCAACAAATATTTCTGAGACCATAAACAAACACTGGTATTAAATATCACCACTCTAAAAAAATTACCACCACAGAAGAATAAAATTATACAGAACCGTGGGTAGTTGTTTTAGAGAGGGTTCACTGATATTATACTAACCCCTCTCGTGGCAAACACCTTTAAAAGTGACTAATATTAAACTTCTTTAAAGTGACTTTTAGACAAAGTTCACTTTAATTTGTATTACAGTCATGAAAACTATGATAATTTAAGAATATTTATATTGTATTTAAAGAAAAGCACTGTCTCTGCTGTAATAAATTCTAAACTTATAGTGAATAACAAAATCGCAAATAATAAAAAGTGCTTTTTATAATAGATATTTCTGCAACATGCATAATTAATTGATAAATTATGTATAAGTCAATATCAACATTAAATGAGACACTAATAAAGTATTATGTGTACTACACTACACTATATTTTGTACTACTAAATGGAGCAATGCAAAATATATTATACACTATACTAGAAAAGCCTCTTTCTTTCTCTTGTATGTATAAAAATAAAGAATTCTGACATTTAGCCTACTTACCACGAAATGAGCAAAACTACTTAAAAAACTGCCTATCGTATGTAGCATAATGTATTGTTTTAAATTATGATAATTTCATATGAAAAGAAATGAAGAACATTAATACGAACAAGCAGAATGCGAGAAGTAGCATAAAGGTAAATAGAAAAGTGTGAATATGGAAACAAAGATGTAAGTCAAATACCCTTTGACCTCTAACAGCTCTGATTCTCTAAAAACATATTTTTGGCATCAAGCTGCGATATCACCTCAGAATTCTAGAGCTTTTTTAAACAAGAATGCACAAAAATTTGGCAATTACTATTTCTATTTTCTGAATTTAGTTACATTAGCCCAAAACAAACTTGAAGCTGCATGGGAAGACAATAACAGGCAAGTTTAAACTGTCACATTTTGCCTATAATTTATAGCTCATTATCAATTGGCTCACATTTTAGAACTTATATGGATTTTATTATTATTGTTATTATTTATTTACCTCTGCTGCTGTAACAATAGATGTGAGGATAAGATTGCCATATATTTACTGTGGCTATTGTATTCTATCCAAATTTCCACTTATTTAAGACAAAAATATTTCAAACTTACAAATCAGGGAATGTGTAAGAGCAGCTGCCAGGAGTGATATCCCATTTCTTGAAAATGCTGTAAGAATACAAGATCATGTTCTCAGCATCTTTTGCTAAAATTTTATATAGGAACATATTTAGTATACCGATATTTCTTCTACCTGTTATTTCTTGCAGTCCAGACATATTCATCATAAAGGTCTGCAGTTAAAGCTTGAGCATATCTCTGAAAGAAAAATAATTTAGAGAAAAATCTTTAAAAATGGCATTTATATATCAAATAATAAAACATTATATTAAACAATAACAAAAAATAAATATTATTTTGTATTGCATGAATAATTTTCAGAACAAAAATTAAATTATGAGAAGAATTTTATGAAAGCATTGGAAAAAGGAATTCACAAACATACTGATGTTAGAAACATACTGAGAGGAGTCTGCACAATTTTAAGAATTATTATGTTATTCACACTTTTATACACTTACCATCCACATGAGTTAACACATACTGTAGTAGTAAAAATATAACCTCTTAATTTACTCTTCACACAGTTTTATAAATAGTCAGTTTTCAGAGTGTTGTTATTTAGGGAAGAATGGTGCATTTGTTTATGTTTCAAAATTAATCAACTTGTAATTGCTTAACATGATAACAGTGTTTCAAATAATAGATGCAGTTCGTAATACTTAAAAACTTTATGTTACGTTTTTAGCAATATATCCAAAAACTATAGTTTAAATGTATTCATTTATAATATATCTAATTAATAATTAGCAGATGTTTCTAACATCACATTGTTACACATCTATGTAAAGATTTCTTTTGGAACTTACATATTATCCCACTGACTGTGAAACTATCGCCAAGCAGCGTAATTTACCATTTATGGATAAGTATGACATAACAACACACTCATAACATCTGTGCTTTCATATCATGGAACCCTAAATGATTGATTCTTGATAAACCACCTTTTGTTTTTATGAACAAGGGTCCAAATTAACTGCTCCAGCTGTATTTTTTCTTGAATTTTGGAAAAAAAAGAGATTAAAATTTGGGGCCTGCATTCTACAGAATAGCATCAGCTGCTTATTTTATTAATAAGCAGTGGATAATTTTCAAAATGGGATGCTACTATCAAAAAAGTATGTGTTAATGGACACAATATGGTCAGCTGAATATGGCTGACAAAACAGTAATAAATTCGAAGCAAAAGTGGGAAGTTGGTACTCATAGCAATCCAAGTAAAGCTTCCAGTAAAATCAGAGGGCCTAACAAAATGGTTGAAGTTATTGAAAGTCTTTTTAAGAAGTCCATCAATGAAGTGGATCAAATACTCATTGTTTATTAAATAAAAAGGCATCAGTTACTCCATAATTTTGCAAAAACAATTGGTGCAGCTTTAGCAGGATCTCCATCAACTTTCATGGTTTGGTGGTGGTCAGCTTTCATGGTTGATGAGATAACAGGTAAGAATTTTTTTTTCAGCAGTGAATATAACTATAACTGCATATGCTACATATTTTTACCAAACACTCTGATTTCAATCAGTTCATAAATGGGCCATTCAGTATTTCAGTTTGAGACTATAAATGTTTAAAAACCTCTTTCTTACTCCTTGTCTAGCTCTTATTCATCTATCATTTATCAAATAATGAAGAAGAATAGCAGTCAGTCAGTTTCATATATGATCATGCTCTTAATCCTGCAGAATCATGAAGCAGATGGCTACATTCTCTTAAAAACATTTAACACTACAGACTATTGCAACTAGAGTTTAAATATTTCAGTTATTCATGAAATTGCATTTACTGTGATGTCTGTGAGAATAATCAAGTGATTAAAAATTTGGAAAAATCCTATAAAATAAAGTAAAGCACAAATAAAGATGAGATTTTGACATAAAAGCGAGATTAAAAACAATGCAGATGCATGAAAGATTACACATACTGAATGTAATGACCTAACAGCGAGTTTGGATATTAACCTTTTTTAACACAGGGACAAGCATATTCATGCATATTTTTATACTCCCAGATGATAATACCACGGATATATGTACATGCCCTAGAAACTTAATGCAGAAACCCTACTACTATGGGATACTTATTTAAGTATCCCATAGTAGTAGGGATTATATTTCTGTAATGTCATATTATATTGTAGGTGCTAATTTTTTTTATTTATTTGTAAGATAATCAATAATGCCTTTATATCAAATTGATATTGAAAATAATAGGCAGGTTACCTTCAATAACTGCACAGTTTCAGACTGACCATCCATTCGTCGAAGGAAATGAATGAAATGATCTCTAAAAAGGTTCCATGGCATCACTTCTTTTTCTTTCTTTAAGTACTTAGTCAATTCTAGTGGAATGTCATATATCAAGCGATCAGTCTCAGCCAACAAGAAAGCATCATGGAGAAGGTTATAGCGATCTGTTACACTGAAATCCTAAACATAGTACACACATATTTTATATAAAGAAAAAGCTCTAAAAAATATGAAAATTTTATTTTATGAATGTCTTACTGAGGGTTTGTTCTTCATATTCATACAACCAATACTTTCAAACCAAAACATGTATACAATCAATACATTTTCAACTCATAAAATGGCTCTGTAGATATGAAAAGATTTTAAGCCGTCTATTGCTTAAAGACAGGAAACTCTGAATTAAAAGGCAATGAACTCTCCCTAAAATGTCACTTCCCTCAAGTGAATACCTTTGAAATTGACCAGCACTTTTGAAAACATAAATAAATATCAGTACTGAACATCACCTCTCTAAGATAATTTAAATTATTTTCTAGATTAGAGGGTGATAATTTTAGAAAGAGTTCATTATACTTCTGGAATATAAATGTAAAATATGTTAAGTTGTTTATGTTAGCTAATTCATTAGATTGTTGTTTAAGCAGAATATAAGAAAATATTGTATGGTGAACGTTCAAAGTTCCTATAACAAAAACAATAAAAACCTATAACAAAAACAATAACGACAGTCATAAAGTAAGCTTTTTTTTCCTGCACCTTTCACAATAAATACATTATTGGTCTATAAATTTGAATAGGAAGGATTTATGATAAGTATAGTGAATATCCTTTAAGACAATCACTCAGAGCTCCATATAAATCTTAAAGATATAGATGTTTGTTAATCTTAGAGATATAGGTGTTTGTTAATGTTATCTGATTGATTTCAAAGATGATCATGTTATGCAGATGGATGATAGGATTCATTATATAACATTTTCCTATTTAGTAATAAATAAATAAAATGAATGATAATGAGAGAAAATAACATTTCAACTATTCTCAATCTATTATGAAACCACACAGCTTTTGAAATTTAATTTAAAGTTTATATAAAGTTTCAAGCAAAATTTAAAAAGAATTATCAGTAAAAGAAAGAAACATATGAGAAAGATTTGTCCTGTAGCAATATCTTCAATGAAACCCTTTTTCTTACATCTGTGTTGAGTTAAAATTTTATAACACAAATTAAAATTATCTTGTTATTTCACTCATCACAGCCATTGAACTCTATCATTACATGCTTATGGTATTTTATATAATAGCTATCTAATGAGTCATGTAATATATGCTCATTCTTCAATATATTTGCTTTTCCCTTTTGTTACAGGTAGCCATGCTCATTACAACAGAATTCAAGAGTTTATATAATTTATTTCTCTAGATAATCTAAAAGAATGAGCTAATAAATGCCATCATATGTTTGAATTTATCATCAATGCTCTTTTAGACTTTTATAAAATGAAAAAGCATGTATATATCTATATTTTGTTTTTTAAAAAAGGAAAGTTTTAAATCTTATCTATTATACAGCACCATGCAACAAACAATTTTCTGCAGAAATACATGTGTGCCACATTATGTATATGTGCCATTACTTTCCTTTAGATAAAATGTATGTTATTTATCTCATATTATAATGCTTTTGTTTCTATATATAGCATTTAAAATGTTTTTAAAATGTGTCATTCTATAACCATTTTTGTTTCCAAAAATAACTTACCTAAGAGATATATTTCTTACGCTCAAAAAACTTTTATCACACCAAATAGAAATAAACTGATGAAGAAATTTCACAGAAAATTGAAGCATATTGTTTCATAACAGAAAAGATCCATAATTTTATATATAATGATATCTGTTTTAATCATTGATGATATAATTAAGCATGTATGCTATTTGTATCACCATTATGAAATACAGAAGAATTTTTACCGTGTGGCTCTCTTGAAGCCTTCTGTTTAGCTTTTCCCAATCTGAGTCATCATATTTTACTATATAAAATCCTACAAATCCAGGATTAAACTTTATAACATCATCATCTTCAGCTTGAATGAAGAATGTGGCTGGAAATTTAATTTTATTCGTCATTATCTTTTAAAGCAAATGATAGAAAATATAAACATATGTACAAGGAATTTAATCGCTAACCATTCTTATCATTCAGCCATAAAGTATATTCATTCCCAGATGCTAAATTCTTATAGACAAGAGGAATCTTCCAAATGAAACTGAAAGATAAAAATATCTATGAATAACAAGTTTCCGTAGAAAAATAGATTTATAATTTACACAGTCATTGTTTGAGTATCGCTTAGAGTTTTCTGTTATACTTTAAATAAATATTTGCACAATTCTTTCTCTCAGATTTCAACATTCTTCAATATATTTGCTTTTCCCTTTTGTTACAGCATTTTTTCACATACATGTGTGTGAAATTTAATTAAAAAAATTATAAGTTTAGAAGCTACAGAAATATGAAATTTGATTATGCTTGAGACTTGTCTGTTTTGTGAACAAACACCCAAATATCATAAAACAGTTCACCCCCCCCGTTTTAATAGGTACAGTAATTAAAATAAATTCACAAGCAAAGTACAAAGTTTTATACATAATCATAATTTTAGTTTCTTAGTAACTTCTAACAAGAACTGACTAACAGAAAGAAAGGGGAAAAAAGCTTCGCTAAATAGGGGAAAGGAAAGGAGGACACTTTCTTATAAAATCAATTGCTGTTAAACTGAATAAAAATAACACATGGAAATGAAAATGGTCTATTAGTACTCAATAACAGGCTACTTGCAATAGCAGAATTACTATTTTTATAATAACAACATGAATTAACATACATAATTGCGATTGAAGATTTACTGTCATTTTGTGTAACTACAATTATATCAACCATTATCTATAATGTGACATTCATGTAATTTAAGAAGAATAAATACATACATTACATATAATATATATTAATTTTATATATATTATATCACACACGCACACGCACGCGCACACACACACACGCACACGCACGCACGCATGCACACACACATATTAATAATATATATGAATACATATGTACATGAATATATACATGAATACACACATTCACGTAATATAAATGAATACAGTGGAGTTTAATTGACTGATTATGCATAGTAAGACATTACCAACATTAAATAAAATCTATTGCACATTGAATTATGCATTCTCATTTTCTCTTCAGAAATACAAAAAAGTAGAGATTACAACCTCATTCTGATATTATAAGTAATTATTTGAGCCCTTTTTTATTTCTTAAGCCTAATATGTTAGCTATAATATAACAACAGAAAATCATTTCATCTGAACAATTAACATCAAAGTACAAAATAATTAAACTGTTTTCTAAATGCATTCTAAATGCATACACAGTCTACAGGATAAGCAATGAAATATTGGTCTAAACTACTGTTGGGATTAACTCAGAAAAAGAGCAATGGACTCTCTCCACTTGGATTTGTGGTATGTTATAACTTGTTCTTGTTTGATGTAAGTCTTTTAATTCAGTTATTATTTAAATTTTCAAAATTCCCTTCAGAACTAGGAAACTGAAACCAAGATAGTAAATAAATAAAAAGGCACTGCTGTACTAATTTTATTGCAACAAATTCTGCATTTCAAACGAAATTTAATCTTCGACTTTACAATATAATGAAAAAGTAGGCAGATAACGCTTTTCCATAACGCTTTTCACGTTTAAAAATATTTTTGAACAATTTCATTAATTCACCTTAATAATATTATTGAATGATTCTCTGTCAAGATATTTCTTATTTTATTACTGACATGAGATACAGGATTGCCGCCCGGATGGTATAGTGGTTAGGGAAGTCCGCTACGGTTCTGAAGAGCCCAGTTTCGAATCTCAAGAAGGCGTGGATGTTTGTAAATGCACAGTATCTTTGTGGCATGGGGGCACTTTAAATGTACGGTGAGCTGAAAGTTCTCTCGTGTGGATTGATGGTAGGGAAGAGGGGGAGACCCTTGGACACCCCCTGGGGTGCTCTCCCTCAAAATTGGGGTGGAAATAGAAGTCCAACTTCCTTGAGGATCTGGCAACCATTCTTCCATGAAAATTAAGAGCAAGGTGACAGATACAGGGTTCTCAGAACAAGTATTACACAGACAATCATCTGTAAACTCATTTTAATAGAACAATACTTTTATTTAGCTTGTACCATTCTAATCTCCAGTAAAGTCCACATAAACATAATAAAACAAATACTTCTATAGCGACTTAAATATGTAACATGACAAATCCCTGGCATCAAGACTTGACAGCACTGAAAAACATTAGGGAAAATAATGACTTAATTGTTTAGAAATCGATTATGAAGAGTCCCTTCATTAAATTAGCATACATCATTAAAGTTATTTGGCATATCTCCTGACCTATTTGCACATGAAGCAAATATACTTTTATTATTTTAGACAATGTTTAATTTATAGATAAATAAGGCCTGTTGAAATCTGAAGGATTATTTTTCTATTTAGTCAGTTTCAAAAGATATGATAATAGTGAATTACTTACTGCCAGGCTAAAATAATTATAAGAAACAGTGATTTTATGAATTCTCTAATCATTCATGCAAAAGCAAAGTAAAAGTTGAGTGAAAGAAAACTGAAGATTTAATAATAATGCTGGTTATCTCTTAATGTTATATATTTTAGTGTATTCCTTCATATCTTCCCAGAATTAAACTGATTGTTTTTTATGGTTTCAAAGATTAGAATGAAAGACTGGAAGCATATTTTTTAACACCTTTTCAAAACTTTATTACAGATGTACGCATTATTTTCAATGTACCCTCTACGGTAGGCTCATAAAAGTAAAACAAAAATGGCATTTTAAATGAAGATGATCTCTAAAATTCATTTTCATGCATTTTATATTCTGCAAAACAAATACCTTAAATATCATGGGCATTTATAACTTGTTTTATTAAAATATAAAAAATAGAATTTTTCCTAAGAATTTAACAGTATGCTTAAAATAATACATACTGGAATGGTGACATAGGAGAGACTTTTGACAGTCCATCAATGGTAGTATCATTCATCCTTCTTAGGAACCAATGCTGGGTGACTGTAAGTGTCCTTCCTTTTCTCTCAAGTTCAACATAAGGAAAACCCATTTGCAGTGTCCAGGTATCCATGACTTCAGTGATGTTGACATCCTTAAGTACATGCAGTGATAAAATAAAATATTAGCTCTTTTTAATTATTAACAAAATGTTTTTAGTGAGTGAAAGATAAGTTTTTATTTAACAGTAACATGAGTGCCAAACATAAGAGCACTAGGGCTTGCACAATAAACTGCAGTAAAATCTTAGCAGTACCAATATATGCTAATTTATGTATTAAGTTAATAAATATTAAACTTAAATAGATAAAAATATAAGCCTTATAAAATAAAAAAGAAAATATTGAAGCTAATTAAACAATAATAATCAGTAAGAGTTTAATACATAAAATACTTTCCATGTTTCTTTTACTTTTGAATCTCAAAAATTTATTAGCAATTTGAATCTATTGATCTACGTGAATATAACTCCAGTAAAACATATCATAGCTTTGCTTAAAGGTTTAAAACATTTATAAAGGTGTTCAGCTGATGGTTCAAAAAGAATTTTCATGTAACTATTTGACCCACAAATATGATACCAAAGTTTTTTCTGTTTGATATAACATATCTACATTTTTAATAACTTTCTTTCAGTTAGATTAAAAAAAATATTAACATAATGTTGTTTCCCATCATTCTGGATTAATGAGTTTTTCAAAACGATAGAAAGTTCTAATTTAATGCAGTCCAAGATATTTAAAAAAATTTAATCTGTAAAACAAAAATATTACTATTCATGAAAATTGTAACTAAATAGAGACATAATTTTGTTGCAGGGAAACATACTCAACAAGAAAATAAATATGCTTAATCTATGGAGATCACTCTTAAAGTGCTAATTTTGTATAACAATTAGGCCTTTCTAATATTTTTAATTTAAAGAACAGATGTAGAACTTTTCTAAACATTTCACCATGTCTGCTTATTGTGAAAAGATCATACACAGAGCTGAGCAGATAAAATTTACTTGCACCTTCAACAGAATGCTCAGGAATTTAGAGAAATATTATTTTATTATTATTTTGCAATACAAAATATTATTTTGCATCATATAGTTTTCAGCTTTTAAAAACATTAAATGGCAAAATTAAAAATAAAAGATGTACATGTCCCTTCAGTAATATTTTATATTTCCTAGTTATTAAACAATTTGGTTGGTTTTTGTACACGAAAATTCTTAGTTTGAGGAGCTAGCTTCTAAAGGATGGAAAATTACAGTGTATGTTATACAACTCCTAATTTATAAGTGAAAATATTACCCTGGTTTTGGATATAAAAAATTTCATGCCAGGCTGATTTAATTTATCAAGAATAACTATTTTTATTGTTTACATTTGTTCCAAATGGGGGGGGGGACCCAAAGATTTCAAAATTAAAAACATTATATACTGAAAATTTTAATAAAATAAATGGCAATAGGTATTTTTTGCCTTACAGTTTACAAACTTCCATTTAATGACAGAAGCATCAGTGCCAAATCATCTATTCAAATGCAATCCCATTTTCATTACAAGTAATGTTTATGATGACAAAATGTCAACTCAGTTTTCATTAATCTTCTTATTCATTTTTATATGAAATAAATTAAATCTCGAAGTCAATATCTGCAGTCTTTGAAAACAAGCATATACATATTTTGCAAGCATGATGAAAATTTTTAATTTCAAGATATTAGAAGCTAAATACTGTATCCAAATAACTGTACTAAAGAAAATTTTATGTTATGTAATAAAAGTTAATGAAAAATTTTGTGTTATTAGATAAGTATTGTATGCACAAGTTATATATATCGTATTTTGAAGAAACTGATACCAATAATTGTAATAAGTCTTCAAAGTGAGTGTTCATATGTTGTACAGGAATATAACAATCTATATTTAGAGTTAGAAGTGAAATTAACCAACAGAGTAGGGAAATAATTAAAAAAATAATATGCTATTAAGTCATATGAAATTTGTAAAATATTTTAAATATAGCCACACACCTACAGCTGAGTAAAAAAAAAGTAAAAATAGTTTGAATCCCAATAAATGGGCTGACTACATGGATGTTTTCATAGTTTCCCCCATGTGTAATGTAAGCTAAGCAAGTCACTTAAGTGTGTGGTGATCTTCACAAATTCTCTTACATGGCCCCACACATACAGTATTATTAGAAAATTTGGGGTGCATAAAGCTCAACTCTACCACTTAACTGCCTGGAACAGTGTTCTATCTATAGATAACAAGTTACTCATTTATAAATCCATTTTACTGCTCATGCTGTAACTATACCTGCCCAGTTTAAGCCTACTTATGTAAAACAAATAAAAAACAATTACAAACTGCACAAATCTGTGTACTATGGCAAATTATGCCATGGTATATTAAAAACAGCATGATTCATGAACAGTTGAAAATTTGTCAACTTAGAACTTTCTACTATCACCTAACAAAAAACTTCCATATGAAAATGAGAACCTTAAGCAGCCAAAAATTAAGAATTTATAAATAAGATTACACTAATGATAATTTCAAGAAGAGGCCCATGGCCATATTGAACCCATCTATAATTACAGAGTAGTAATGTATTTTAATGTATCCTGTTTTTTGTATTTTCCTCTGTTTATATTTTTACTGTTGCAGTCTTTATATATTATGTATTCCATGTGCATTTTTGATCACACTGCTGGTCTTACGCAATTGCACTTATTTTTATTGTGTTAGTCACTAGCTCAGCAGCTCTCTGTTCATTTACACATTTTTGCCTAACTTTATAAAGTCATTAAATTTGCTTACTTTTTTCATTAATTTAACTAGGGAAAAATTCTTATCTCCATGAAGTTATATTTGACAAGTTTTTTTTTTGTAAATTTTGAAGTTTCATTAGTTAGGTAGGCACTGTGCCTCATTTGAGGTAAGGCACTGCGCCCAGGCAACCAGGTCTTTAACGTGTTCACCATTATACGGAATGACGTGTAATGTAAATACAAACCATTCTCTTTCAGAAAATTCTCTGCACAAATATCCCCCTCCCAAACAGCTCTCATGTACTTTGAATTAAGCAGTCAAGCTTTAAAAAAAGTCAAATCCCAATTCAGTGATCATTAATATATAAACAAAAAGTATCATTAAATCAGAATCTTAAGCACATAATATATTATAAAAAGTTAATAGTTTTGTTCCTACTTCCCATGTATCTAGTACTGTTAAAACATACATAACAAAAACATTATCTTTTAAAAGATCTTTAATGTAGCCCTGTTTCATTTTATATTTTAAAGCAAAATTGTCTATTGCTTTAATTAACAATAGTACATGCATTAAAAATAGTCATAATCTAATAATTTTTTATACGTTATAAAATATCATACGCTTCCGAAGAGGTGACAAACAGCTAACTCAGTGGCTTCTAAGTCACTGGAGTGCATAACTTCATATTTGAAAACCAAAAAGTAACTTAATCTTATTGTACACCACTTAACTTTTTTCCTTCAAGCGTTACAATACACAAGACCTTTGGGGTTGATAATATCAAAATATTGGTACACTGTGTAAAAAAAAAAAAAAAAAAAAAG